>OZ002729.1:18568821-18700578 GCA_963924305.1 Polygonum maritimum
GCCCCGGTTAACATGAGGTTGACTATAGCCGATGGGACATCAATTGAGCCGATTGGAGTAGTGGAGGATTACCCATTGTGTATAGAAGGGCACTACGTCCCCACGGACTTTGTTGTGGTTGACATGCTAGAAGTACCGGGTGAGCCTATCATCTTGGGAAGACCGTTCCTTGCTACGGTTGGAGCCGTGATAGATGTGAAGAAAGGTCACTTGTCCCTTGAATTTGGAGGAATAGAGCTCGATTTCTCTTTCAAACCAACTTCAAAGGAAGCTTTGCATAGGGAAGCCAAGATGGTCCAATTTCTTCCAAGGGGAGTGCAATGGGAAGCTATATCTAACAAGCCAAGTACAAGGAAGCTAGAGTTGAAAGCCATCCCACCACCCTATGGAGTTGAAGTGAAGAATGAAGGGGTGATTGCTAACCAAGAGGAAGATGAGAAAGTGGAAAGTGGGATGTCTTACTTGGAGGTATTCAAGGCCGAAACGGAGGAAACCCAAGCACCACCGGAGCCTTCACATGTACTAAAGGAGCTTCCAAAGGACTTGAGGTATGCCTTCCTTGTTCCTAACTCTTCATTTCCCGTGATTGTAAATGCTAATTTAAATGATGAGGAAGAGTCTAAGTTGCTAGCGGTCTTGAGAAAGCATAGAGGAGCCTTAGGGTATTCATTAGAGGAACTAAAGGGAATTTCACCATCAATTTGTATGCATAGGATCTACATGGAGGACAACCATAAACCCACTATTGAACCACAAAGAAGATTAAATCCTAATATGAAAGAAGTGGTTAAAAGTGAGATACTTAGGATGTTGGATGCGGGAATCATCTTCCCAATTTCGGATAGCAAATATGTAAGTCCCGTGCATGTAGTTCCTAAGAAGGGTGGATTGACCGTAGTTGAAAATGAGAAAGGAGAAATGATTCCTACTAGAACCACTACAAAATGGCGCATGTGCATTGATTACCGAAAGTTGAATAGTGGAACTCGTAAGGATCATTTCCTCCTTCCTTTTATTGACCAAGTCCTTGAAAGACTAGCACAATATGAATACTTTTGCTACCTTGACGGGTATAGTGGATTTTGGCAAATTCCTATTCAACCCGATGATCAAGAGAAGACGACTTTTACATGTCCCTATGGAACCTTTGCCTATAGACGCATGCCGTTTGGTTTGTGTAATGCTCCGGCAACGTTTCAAAGGTGCATGATGTCTATCTTCTCCGATATGGTAGAGGAAATAGTGGAAGTATTCATGGATTATTTTTCGGTCTATGGTTCCTCTTTTGATGCTTGCTTGGCTAATTTGGATAGAGTGTTGGCTAGATGTGAGGAGACTAACCTTGTGCTTAATTGGGAAAAATGTCATTTCATGGTTAAGGAAGGAATAGTTCTAGGACATCTCATTTCTAGTAGAGGAATAGAAGTTGATAGGGCCAAGATTGAGATAATTGAAAAACTTCCCCCACCTACTTGTGTGCGTGATGTTAGGAGTTTCTTAGGTCATGCGGGCTTTTATAGACGCTTCATCAAAGATTTCTCTAAAATCTCAAAACCATTGTCTAACCTCTTTTTGAAGGATGTTCCCTTCGAATTTTCCGAGGATTGTATGAGTGCTTTTTGTAGGTTGAGAGATGCTTTGGTTTCGGCACCTATCATGGCGTCACCCGATTGGAATCTTCCCTTCGAAGTGATGTGTGATGCAAGTGATTTTGCCGTGGGAGCCGTTCTTGAGCAAAGAAAAGAGGGAAAGTTGCATGCCATCTATTATGCAAGTAAAACCTTGGATGAAACTCAATGCAAATACACGACTACGGAAAAGGAATTCCTAGCGGTGGTGTTTGCATTTGAAAAATTCCGGTCATATCTTGTGGGATGTAAGGAGGTAGTCTATACGGATCACGCGGCAATCAAGTACCTCATGAAAAAGAAGGATGCAAAGCCGAGGCTCTTGAGATGGATGCTTCTCCTTCAAGAGTTTGACCATGAGATCAAGGATAAGGTCGGTTCGGAGAATTTGGTGGCCGATCATTTATCTCGATTGCCCGTGGAATACATGATTGAGATGGAAGATGGTGTGGAAATAGATAACATGAGAGCGGATGAAGGGCTAATGAGTAGCAAGAAGGAAAGAAAGGAGGGATCGACCAAGGTGGAGCATCGGGCTCGGGGTGTGGAACGTCGGCCCGAGGTACCTAGTAACTCGGGACCGAGGCCTGCAACGTCGGTCCCAGGAGGAATGTGCACTTGTTCGACCCGATCGACATCCTCACACGTCGGGCTCAACACCTTGCAATGTCGGTCCATGAAATCAAGTAAGATCCTTCACTCGGTCTCTATTCCATCCCATTCTAAATTGATTAAATCTTCACCTCCCACTAGTCTTCTATCTATTGAGACCGTAAAACGAGGGGTTACCCCTTGGTTTGCGGACTTCGCTAACTTTGTTGTAGGGGGAGTGATCCCACCAAATTTGTCTTACTCGGCTAGGAAGAAATTCTTACATGACGCTAGGCAATATTATTGGGATGATCCATACCTATACAAGGAAGGGAGCGACGGAATCTATAGACGGTGCATTCCAAGTGAGGAGATTGAAAGTGTCATTTGCCATTGCCATTCTTCGCCAACCGGAGGGCACGCCAAGAGTTCAAAGACCACGGCTAAAATTCTTCATTGCGGTTTCTATTGGCCAACCATGTTTAAGGATGTGCATGAGTATGTGAAGAGATGTGAGGAGTGCCAAAGAGAGGGAAATTTGTCAAGGAGAAATGAGACTCCGCAAACCGGAATGCTAGAGGTAGAGCTCTTTGATGTATGGGGGATCGACTTCATGGGACCATTCCCAATGTCGGGCCCGTACAAATACATTTTGGTGGCCGTTGATTATGTTTCTAAATGGGTGGAAGCCATTCCAACAAGGACCAATGATGCAAGAATTGTGATGAAGTTCTTAAAGAGCAACATCTTTGCTAGATTTGGTGTGCCGAGAGTTCTCATTAGTGATGGTGGTCCACACTTCATTGAAAGATGCTTTGAGAATGTGTTGATTAAGTATGGGGTGTCTCATCGAGTTGCTACTCCGTATCACTCTCAAACGAGTGGGCTAGTGGAGGTTTGAAATCGTCAAATCAAGGCTATCTTGGAGAAGACGGTGTCTAAGTCAAGAAAAGATTGGTCATCTAAGCTTGATGATGCACTATGGGCTTATAGAACCGCTTACAAGACACCCTTGGGGACTACACCTTTCAATCTAGTGTATGGCAAGGCATGCCATCTTCCGGTGGAATTGGAGCACAAATCCAAATGGGCTCTCAAAGAGATGAATTGGGATGTGAATCTAGCCGGAGAGAAGAGACATCTAGACCTTCATGAGTTGGGAGAGTTGCGTTTGAAGGCTTACGAAAACGCCAAGTTGTATAAAGAGAAGACTAAGAGATGGCATGATAGGAAGTTGGTCCCAAAAACTTATCAAGTCGGTGACAAGGTTCTTCTCTTTAATGCACGACTTCTGTTCTTTCCCGGAAAACTTTGAACAAGGTGGAGCGGACCGTTTGTGGTACATCAAATACTTTCTCAAGGAGCGGTAGATTTGATGGGCGAGGATGGAAGGATCTTTCGGGTAAATGGTCATCGAGTGAAAAAGTTCTATGATAAGATTGACCCAAGTGAAGAAGTAAGGGCCACATGGGCTCTCCTCTTAGCAAAATAAGCCTCAACAAGCTATTCAAGAATAAGGAAATTGTGAGCTTTCTCTACTCTTCTCTTTACTTTTGAGTTTTGATTTCTTTTGATGAGGACATCAAAATTTTAAGTATGGGGTGAGTTAGTAGCTCATAGTTCCATGTGTAGTTTCATGTGTGTTTGTGTTTGTTTTGTTAAGGGATGTTTCATTTTGGGATAGTGGCATGATATGTTGAATGATGATTGAATTTTATGGCATGAATGGATGAGTTTGTTTGTTTTGTGTTTGAGAAATTTTTGCAAAATTCGAAAATTTTTGTGAAAAAGAACAAAAAGATTTTGTTTTTGGACTAGGAATTTCCATCTTAGACGTCCATATGAGAGCTAATGATGATGTGAGCATGTAAATTCCTTTGCATATTTTTGGATAGTTTAGCCTCTACATGGATGTTGCTTTTAATGTGAAAAGAAATGGGCACCGACCGAGTTAAAGTGCACATCGGGCCCGACGTGAAGTGCAAGTCGATCCTAGTGGAAAAAAAGTGTGAAAAATCCAACAAAAAGTATAAGTGCAAAGATGAAGTGGAATGTTAGTGAAATGTGGGTTGAAAGAAAAGAAAAGAGAAAAATCAAAGTCTTTTGGATGAGTGAAGTTGAAAGTGGAATAATTTGGTGAAGTTGGTGAGAGACTAGAAAGTTCAATCCCCATTGTAAGCACCACAAGACCAAAGTGATTCCCACCTTGAGAAATACCAAAAGCCCCATTACAACCCGGCCGAATGGAACCTCTTTGAGGACCTGCATTGAGCCAAGTTCATATTCTTTGTGTGCATTGTAATAGGCATCTCTAGGTGGAGGAATTGGTGATATTAGCTTCATGTTGTAAAGCCTTTACTTGCATGATTGTTGAGTATGAGTGTTCATTGCTAAGCCTAAACACATGATGAGTGATACACATTTTCTATATCCCTAAAGTGAGGCTTGGTTGCATAGACTTATTTCCTTGAACACTTGATCATGTGTGATGACGTAATCTTGCTAGCATATCTATCACTTGTGCTTACTTGTGTTTTTTATATGAGGCTTTACTTGAAGATTGTGCTTCGGTCTTGCTTATATTGTTATTGCTTGAGGACAAGCAAGTTTAAGTATGGGGTATTCTGATGTCTCTCATTTTGGTGGTGTTTTAGTAGTTAATTTCCCTTGTAAATATGTGTTTTTCATTCCTTTCTTTGATTAGTTTCGTTCCTTTTTAGCTTAGTTCCCAGTTTTCTTCAAGATTCGGAAACTATGCGAGTTTGTTATGTTTTGTAGGTGAAATGGTTCATTTGAGGACATTTTGGAGGAGCATCTAAAGAGGAGCTAAGCAAGGGAGCTAAGGAACGGAAGAGCCATGCAAAGATCGAAGAGGAACCAAAGGAGGACCAAGAAGAGACAAGGATCGAGGCCCAGGACCGAGTACCACCAAATCGGGCCCGAGTTCGAGCAACCAGAGGCTCGGACCGACGTTCCCAACGTCGGGCCCGAGGTCCCCAGTGTGTCGATCCGAGTCGGCAATTGAGAAGATTAGGCTCCAAGGCACAAATATGGTAATCTTCCAATTTTGCCCTTCTTCTAATTTGGAATTCCTTGGTCCCCAATCAAGAGAAGAGGATAATTAGAGGGAGATTAGAGATCATCCAACAACAATCCATACCTAATCACTCTCAAAGGCTCAAGGAAGACTTGGAGAGCAAGGAGAAGAAAGGAGGAGGAGAAGATGAGGAAATCGGTGGAGCTAGAGAGAGGATTAGTGAGTTTGTACTTGTTTTGCTTTGGTTTTAGTAGAATTAAGACTTGGGTCTTGTGAACCCCTTTGGATTTGAATGCAATTTGAGTTTGATTTGAGATTGATGATTGAGATTTGCTTGCTTTTCCATTTGATTGCTTTTTACTCTTACTTGATGGAGTAGATTTCATAGTCTTGGGCTATGGGGGAAACCCCTAGCTAGGATTGGGTAGGAAACCCCAATTCCATAACCTTGAGTGCTTGATCTAGGAATCCTCTCTACATTGAGCTTCAATTCTCTTGTGGAAACAAGGGACCTAGGGCTTGTGATTGGTAAGAGTAAGCGAAAGTGATCTCTAGCCCATCACTAGACCTAGCATCGAAGGAGAGTGAAAACTCCCTTGGGTCGAAGTGTAGAGTGGAGGGATCGAAGGCTAACAACCTCGATCTCACGAGGATCAACACTTATTGGCTGAATTGGGGTGGAATTACCCAAGTCTAGTTAGGAAAGGAACCCAAAAACCCAAGACCGATCTACTATTTGTGTAAGACCGAGTTCCCCAGTACATCCGGCCCGACGTCGTATAAGTCCGTCCCGGCCAAATTGACCTCGAACCACCCTCGGACCGAAATGACCAGTGTCGGTCCGAGGTGATCTCCCTTGTTTTTCCTCGTTTTGCCTTTCTTTTATCTCTTTTTAGTCTTTCGGGTACTCTCAACGCACGAACTCCCGTGTGTTCGACACCCTACCTCTCTACTACAATAGAGGTTCGGTTTATAAATTTAGATTTTGAGACCCTCCGATCCCGGACCGATCAGTATCTTGGGGAGAGGCTCGGTAGGCAGGTTGGTTGGGCAAGGAGGCACCGGACACAAGGTCGATTCGGTGCTCAATGCCCCTCATGGGAGGAAGGCCATCGGGCAACTCTTCGGGCATCACATCTTTGTACTCCTGCAATATAGAGGCCATGCGCTTGGGTAATACATGATCACTAGGAGTAGAAAGAAGTAAATTAAAGAGTATGAAACAAGGAGAACTCCCTTGGACAAGCGGTGCCACATGTAGATGGCGGGCTAGCAAGAGGCGGTCCTCGCAAGCGCCGAGAAGTGGTGGCTCGGCGTCGTGCACACTTCGTCGGTTTTCATGGGCCATTTTTGGTGGAGAAGTAGGCCCTGGAGTGTATGGTTGGAGGGCAGAAGATGGCCCTTGAATTGGTGATGGGGCGACGGAATTGCCCGAGGAAGGTTCGAGGCGCCGTGTGGCACCGGGAGTCGGCGCCCGGGCACCCGTTTGCGCCGCGGTTTGGTCTTGCGGGGCACTCAGCCTTCGGCCGACTTTTCCTCGTATTTCTCTCGACCCCTCAGCTTCAATAGGTCTGTTTTTGGTGTTGGACAGCTTGGCACCGCCAGATTGGGTGTCGGCACCAGTCGTGGCCGCGGGATGTGTGCTTGCGGCTTTGGCGGCTTGTTGCACCCTTTGCCATTGTCTCTCTGCTTCATCTTGAAATATTTCTGCAGGGGACATAGGCAACAAAGTCACGCGCTTCATGTGGAAGTTGAACATGTAAGTGTTCAAGTATCCATCGTGAAGCACGCGACGGTCAAATTGCCATGGGCGGCCGAGCATCAAATGCGCGGCGTCCATGACGGCAACGTCACAAATTAAGCAAGGTATCTTGATAAAGACCAATAGAAAATGGGAGAAGAACTTGCCTTGTTACCCAACTACCGTTGCCACTAGAAATCCATTGGAGTTGATATGGCACCTTGATCGGGGTGGTCTCGAACTTGAAGTGGTCGACCACCTTTTGGCTCACAAAGTTGCCATAACTCCCACTATCGATGATGACGCTCAAGGTGACGCCTTGAACTTGGCACCTCGTGTGGAATAGCGTCTCTCTTTGGCCGATGTTGACGACCTCCTTGACACTCATGACACGTTTTGTGACGAGGCTAAGATATGTAGGTCGATGGCCATCCTCCGGTCCAATGGCATACCCATCCTCATCACATGGCGCGTCGATGTGTGTCGCCTCCTCATAGACCGGTTGCTCCTCCTCCTCTTCACTTTCATAGGCATTTGTATTGGCGGAGAAGAGCACCTTCTTTTGGTTCGGACAGTCCCTTTTCATGTGGCCACGACCACCACACTTGTAGCACTCGAGGTCACGGGAGCGCTCGGTCGGTGCCGGTGCGGCATGGGCCACGGTATTGGCACCGGTCTTCGTGGCTCTTGGGTCATTCATCTTGGCTACGGCCTGTTTTGGTGTGGACACATTGGAAGGTAGAGAATTAGTCCTAAAACTGTATTGAGAAGGTTTGGAGTTGTACCTTTTATAAGCACCCCAAGATTGGCGCTTGTTCCTCACTTCTTGCTCATAAAGCTTCATGGCCATATGAACAAGCTCCGACATGTCTCGGATGGGAAGGATCTCGAGCTGGTCTTGGACACCATGTTCCGGGGCTCTGGACCGGGTCGCATCAAGCACCAAGCGAGTCCTAGTTCCAAGTCGATCCAACTGAAGGTAGCCACAGCACTTAAAGCTGATGGGGTGCTTCCTGCAGACAAGATGGAGGCAAGAGCACTTAAAGCCAAGGCCACCAAGTTCGTCGTACATCAAGACCATTTGTTCCATAGGTCCGCATTTGGGTTCCTCCAATGTTGTGTCAAGACAAATGAAGCCAAAGCAATACTCAAGGATGTGCACGAAGGTGATTGTGGCAACCATTTAGGTGGAAGGAATCTGGCAAACAAGATACTCCGACAAGGGTGGTTTTGTCCTACCATTTGGCGCGATGTCATCGAGTATGCCCAGAAATGTGACGCATGCCAACAACACGCCCCAAGACACCATCAGCCTTCGAAGCCTCTTCATCTCACCATCACACCATGGCCCTTTATGAGAAGGGGCATGGATATCGTGTAGGGGTGGGCAAAATCTCCGAACCGAACCGAACCGGCATGGACTGGGAACGGACCAGGAGGATACTAGACCGGTCCTCGATCTATAAAAATGGAGGTTCCCGGTCTAGTTCGGACTGGATTTTTCTAAAATTTAATAAAAAATTTAAATTTTAATAAGAAATATATTAATTTAATATTATATAGTTTATTTTTAATATTTAAGTTTCACATTTATATTATATACTTAATAATATTATATTTTTCATTAATCATATATGATTTCTTTAATTATATTATATTTTTTGTATATAAAATTAGTATTTATTCTTTAAAATTTTTTTAAAAAAAACAAAAATCCTGTCCAAAACCGGACCGGACTAGACCGGTTTTCCCGGTCCAGTCCCCAATCCATAAGTTTTGGAGAATCCGGTCACCGGTCCGATTTTGGACCGGTGCCCACTCTTAATATCGTGGGCAAATTGCCTCCGTCAGCAGGACAAAAGGTATTCTTCTTATCTATGACTGACTATTTTTCTAAATGGATTGAAGTTGAAGCATTTCGTGAGTAAAGGATAAGCATGTGATTTCCTTCGTTAAGAGAAATATCCTAAGCCGGTATGCGGTGCCAGCAAAGCTCGTTTGCGACAACGGCTCGTAGTTCATAAGCAAGAAGATGGGAGATTTCTGCCACCAATGGAACATTGATCTCATCACCTCCACGCCGCGGTACCCGCAAGCCAGTTGCCATGTGGAGTCGGGCAACAAAGTAATCGTCAGTAATCTCAAGAAAAGGTTAGTAAAGGCCAAAGGGAGATGGAAGGATGAGCCTCCTTACATCTTGTGGGCCGATCGCACCACACCGAAGATAGTAACGGGCCATACTCCTTTCTCCCTCATGCATGGATGCGAAGCGGTGATTCGCACAGAAGTACAAGTGCCCACTGCACGCTATGGGCTGGTAACACCTAATCGAAATAGCATGGAGCTCGAAGTAGGTCTTGATCCTCTCCAAGAGATGAGAGAATCAATATACATGAGAATCACCAGTCACCAACAGCAGGTCTAATGAGCTTATGACCGCAACGTCAGAGCAAGAGTCTTTCGAGTAGGGGACTTGGTACTGAGAAAGGTCTTCCAGTACACCGCTGAGGAGAACGATGGAAAACTCGGCCCCAACTAGGAGGGCCCGTACAAGATAGCACAAGTGGTCGGTTGTGGAGCATACCAACTAGAGACCAAGGAAGGTAAAATGGTGCCAAGGAGTTGGAATGCCGCCCACTTGAAGAAATATTGTTTCTAATCACTTTCCCTTTCCTTTAGCTTATCAAAGACATTTCTATCATGTTTATCGTGTTTATCAATGTTGAATTCTGAGCCCAAGTCGCTCGTAATGAAAAGTATGACGTTATTCGCTATCAATTGCTCGAAAACACTAGCACATGCTAGCTAACTCTTTACTTGCTATCAATCGCTCGAAAATACTAGCACATGCTAGCTAACTCTTTACTCTCTATCAATCACTTGAAAACGCTAGCACATGCTAGATAACTCTTTACTCACAATCAATCGCTTGAAAACACTAGCACATGCTAGCTAAATTATTGTTGATCATTCGAAAACTCAATCTAGTATTTGCTGTCTAACTCGTTACCTGCTACTAATCGTTCGAACTTGCAAGCACCTTCTGGCAAGTTCATCAATTGTTGTTAACCGTTTGAAATGTCAGCATCCACCGACTGAATTGCGATACGCTATCAACCGAACGAGAGTTCTAGCGAAATCACAAAGTGCTAGAACCTCCTAGCTGATCTATCACTTACTGACGAGTTTATAAAGTGCTAAAACCCCCTAGCCAAGTTGTCACAAGCTAACAAAGCGGTAGGACCTTATGGTCAGTCCACCACCCGTTATTAAACAAAAACGCATGAGGGTGCTAGCACGGTCTAGCTTCTTTGCCACTAACTTTGTTATCTTACGTTTGTTAAAACACGTATGTACTATGAGATACGTTAGCAAAAATAGCTAGCAACATCCATAGACCGTGCACGGATGGATATACACCTAGTGCAGCTAAACAAGGTTCAAAACAACAAACATCCAAACATACGCAAAAGTCTTGAAACGGTAAAGCTAGTAAGAGGGTCTAGCCTTGGAAGTTAGCACCAACCAAATACTGAGAGGAACTATTCATTAAGTAGAGGGAGCGTCGGAAGCTTTCTCATTAGCATCTTCGGGATCCGTGGCCTTTGCATCAGCTAGATCCTCCTGAGTATGACCGGCGCCATTGCCCATCCCAACGTCATCAGCCACCAACCTCGCACCAGGTGGAGGGACGTTCAGGGGGAAACATTTCCAACTTCTTAGAACTCTGTTTCAGTTAGCCTTCTAGCTCTTCTATCTGAGAGGTTTTGGCTCCCAATCCGGCATGTAAATCTCTGACCTTCTTGGCTAAGTCAGCCAGCTCAGTTGCGATTCTTTTTTCCTTCTATTTAGCCACCCCTCGCTCAGCCTTCATGTGTTCGGATGCAGCAAGCATCTCCTGGAAGGCCTGAAAACACGACCCACCGACAAGGGTCGTAAGACACGGAAGAGTGTGACAACAACAGAACATTACGCATCATAATCAAACTTTTACCTTCCACATAGAATGCCCAACATGGTTCAAGGTAGTAAAGGATGAGTGTTGTTGAAACAACTTGGTTGCAGGGGAGTACATGCTCCCGAACGACGATAACAACTCCTTTGGCCCTTTCTCTTCCAAGTCGATAGTCGGAGGTGGACCACCATCGGGATGCTTCTGCGAAGGAGGAAGCGACTTGATCTCGGACTTGACCTTGACCGCTAGAGGAGGTTTGATATCCTGGGAGCGGAGCTTGCGACGTATGAACGCGTTGCTCACAGGACAAGTCTCTCGACTCACTAGAAGACAATACCATGATTCAATCAATATAAAGTAAGAGAATAACGCAAAAACAGGCGATCCATTAGAGATAGACTGACCTGAGGGAGAGGGTCTCGTAGGAGCCGTCATGAAGGAAGAGATGAGGTGAGGATCCATCAGAGAAGAGGACTGGCCTTCGAAAAGCTCCTCGATGTCAGATTTTCGGCAGAGGACAGTAGAGCGGCGACGTGCGTCCGACAATGTTAGCTGATGTGAGAAAATACCTTCATTGGTCGCCTTCGAAGCCAAATCTCGCGGCATTGAATAAAGAGCAAATGTAAGAAGAGAGTTAAAGACCGAAATGTAGCAGACATTCACAAGAAGAATTGCTTACAAGACAAAGTTCAATTGTCTCGAAAGATCAACTTACAACAATCCCCCCATTCTCCCAAAGATGACCTCTCCACATAAAAGAAACACGAAGCCTAATTAGGAGCGCTAGTTTTTGAACTCAACACTAATTGATGTTTGGAATCCCGATAGTGCAGGGTAATAAGGCCAACCTTCTACGTAACCACCTTGTACGCTAGCAAGAGCTCCCCCACTATCATGGAGAGCCCCTCGCTATTAGCCAGTTCGTCGACGCATTTTAAGACCTTTCAAGTCCCCGGGAGGAGTTGGGAGGGCAAGACCCGCAATATCTTCAAGAAACTCATAATGAACTCCGAGAACGGAAACCTAAGCCCTATGGTGAATGGGAATTCGGTAAAGGCATAGCCATCCGAACTACACCCAATCGATAATTTCGATCATGGGACATACATCCCTAGTCTCCTCCGGGAAGCCCCCGAGAGAGATCACCCGATCTACATCCTTCTTCGACATGAGGCATCTAGACTGGTCTTGAGGACTAAGGGCACCGGAAGGTAGGAAGTCGGTCGGACTTGCCATTGAAGCACAAAAGAAGCGAGTTTGAAATTTGAAAACAGAGAATGGAAGGAGAAGGAAATACTTGGGAAATTGAAGCCCTTGATAATGAAGAAACACATGAGGAGGAGCGAAATTAGATCCAACTACATCTAATAAATGGATGAGACATTTCTTTTCTCAAGGCTACGCCCCTAGCTTTTAGGGATTTCAAATGGAAGCGGATCGGCCTCAAAGCATGCAGATCCATCCTCCACGCCCAATCTGGGGGTATTGTTGGATCAATTCATAAAATCGATGAAGATAACAGGCCCATCTAAAGAAAGCAAGCCCATCAGAAAAGAAGATAAAGGCCCAAGAAGAAGATTGGACCGTTGGAACTGCTGAAGCAACGCAGAAGTTGTTCAGATCGTGTGCAAGGGAGTTACATCGGATCAAAACTATTAGTACAAATGCGTCAACAACTATACCTGTTCCTACACTTCAATCGTCTGGCAAAGCATATACAATTGTCGAACTAGCAACCAAGAAAAAGAAGCTCACCAAGGGGAGCAAATAAGCAATTTGGTTAGTTAGTATTTGTTTTTTAGTGACTAAATTTTTGTTTATTGACTTTATTCTACAATGCTATACGTGTTTGTGCACTCTGTGTGTCATTTTCATCTGTCCAAGATGGGTGCCTACAAATTTGTTGGTTAGAGAGGCTTAATGACAGTTCCATTTTCTTTTATGTAGAATTTTGGCTTCTATTAATGGATGTTTTAGTTTTTGTCATAATTTTAGTTTCAATTGATTGGTTAAGCATAACTTTTGTTCTGCTTAGTATTTCATTAAGATTATGACTTCAATGGTATTGAGAACTCAATGCCTTTTCATTTGATGGTGTTTCAAATAGTTGAGGCTTACTTTTAGTTTTAGCTTTTGGACTTTTTACTTGCAACTCTTGATTGCAATCGGAACCGAACCGAATTTAGGAACTGAATAAACCGAATAAACCAGTGTGACTAAGTTCGGTTAACTGAAGTTGACGTATAAAGGTCGGGTGCGGTTATTACGGTTCCTCACTAAAATTCACCGGAACTGAACACAAAAGAATTTACCCTGTGGGTAGGTTGAGGAAAACCAAAGAATCAAAGATTCCCATCTCTAAATGGAATTACCACTTGAGATACCGCATCTCCGTTAATCTACTTAAAGGCAACTAAATACAACCACATACATATACTATAAGCGGAAGCTCAATCTTATAAGAAATGGAACAAGAAAGGGAAAAAATATTAAAGATGATAAGTTTGTGATTGATAAAATTACTAAGCAGAGTCACCTTCTCCCTAATAAGCTTAATTAGAATGATCAATCTACTATATGTCCTAGGATAAGTATCTCAAATGTAGAAACTACTAAAAAAAATACATAAACATGTCAGGAAAATGTAGAATGTTTATCTAAAGTACCAATGTACATTAGAAAATGTTTAAATAGGATCTCTCACTACAAAATTTCATCACAAAGATACTCTACATCATCTTCATAATATAGGCCTCCTAATTTTTATTTCCAGTAATTTTTCCTGTTCTGACCTTGCCAAATGTTTCCCATGAAAATCGCTGATATGGGGTTACTAGTCCTAATACACGTTTGCGTCCAAGAACACATCTTGATTTTCAAGCTGTCATGACTCTTGACCCTGGCCCGGGCCCAGCACCCGGGCAATATTCGTGTTCCAACTCGACCACGATGCCTTCTCTTCTCTCCCAATTCTTTAATCATGCATTTTTCTTCCGGCGCACACGATCATGCTATGATAGACCCGCTGACACCGGATAACTCTACTTCTAATCGTAGCCGTTAAAAACAGAGATGAAAAACCCCAATAATGAAAATGAGAAGAAAAACAAAACCAGTTTAAACACCGAAGGTAAAGTGAAAAAACCCACGCTAGAGCCACCAACCCTCGAACAGCGAACAACTTCGAATGTATGCGCACCACGCCCACCAGAAGCTTCCCTATACATCATTCTCCGAAATCAATTTCGATCTACCAGATTGGGATCTAGGAGTAACATTTCGAGCTTTGACTCCGTTCTAGTTCATGTGAACTCGGCTCGCCATTCGAAATCCATGGCGAACCTGTAAGCGATCCGTAAGCGACGAGAAACACGATTGAGCAAGCGAAAGAGAGATTTGAGGAAGAGGAACGATGCCCAGCGTAGCTGTGAAGCTATACAGCGTCTACTTCAAATTCATGGTGAAGCACAGGCTTCAGAACCGGATTCAGAGCAACTCCAATGGCAAGAGCGACGGATTTGGGGTCTCCACCCGGCCGGAGGAGTCCTTCGCCGCCGCTAGCCCCGTATTCGTCGACGGCGTCGCCACCAAGGACATTCACATCGACGCCTTCACCTCCCTCTCCGTCCGCATCTTCCTCCCCGACACCGTCCTATCGGATCCCGCCTTGAAATCTCGTCATTCTAGGGCTAATACTCACAATAGCCCTAATTCGAGATCCGATTTCCATCGTCCGAGCCCTAATCAAGGCCGCCGGAGCAGCTTTGACCCTAACCCTAGGGTTGGTCAAACCGGGGCCGATGAAGCGAGGAGGAGGAATAGCTACGGAGTCGGCGTTGGGGATGATTCGGAGCCTTTGAAGTCCGATTCCGGGGCGTACAGGGGGTACTTGCCCTCGATTGAGAACAAGAAGGAGCGGTTTCGGAAGTTGCCTGTGATGGTGCAGTTGCATGGTGGAGCTTTTGTTAGTGGTAGCAATGAGTCTGCTGCCAATGATTTCTTCTGTAGGAGGATTGCGAAGCTGTGCGATGTGATTATATTGGCGGTGGGGTATAGGCTGGCGCCGGAGAATCGGTATCCGGCGGCGTTTGAGGATGGATGGAAGGTGTTGAATTGGCTGGCCAAGCAGGCCAATTTGGCTGAGTGTAGCAAGTCGTTTGTGTCGAATGCGAGGGTTGGGCATGGCAGTGGTGCTGGTGGGGATGCTAAGAAGTGGGATGCTCAACGGCATGTTGTTAATGATACGTTTGGTTCGTCAATGGTGGAGCCTTGGTTGGCTGCTCATGCTGACCCTTCAAGGTTAGCCCTCAATTGATTTTCATTGGTGCTGTTATGGATATCTTTGCAACTGGAAAGTGTGTTGTTCAAATGCTCAAATTACTCTGCATGACCTAAATGTAATTTGCTGTCTATATGGGTTTGTTACTTGATCTATTTGAAGCAATTCAGTTCTATCTGGTTATTAGCTGCTCTTTGGTTCCAATTTCATGCTGAGAAGGATAAGCTGATGATATGTTGACACAGCACTTGGCCATTTGGAATAAATCTGCAAATCAAAACTAGTCTATATATCTGGTATAGGTTGAAAGTTGTGCTAACAAAGCCTTTTTCCATATGCTGGCTGCTTATCTACTGCATTTCGTAAACATTGTAACTTGATTGTCTTTGTGCAATACCCGTGATGGGTATTGGCTTTGCTTTGGCAGTTTGATTTCTGCTATCTGTTTCAATTATATTTGATAATTCTTTTGGATATTTGTAGCATATGTATCTGATTGAAATTAGAAGGATAATTTTCCTAATGGCAGGAAAATAAAATTTTGCCCTAAAATTTCTTTCATTCTGTCCACGCGTGATGTTTCTTTTTCCTTGTCAAGGTAATTGAAGTGTATTTGTGTTGTGTGACTCATTTTTTCGGAAGAATTTTTTTCCCTTCACACCACGCATAAAAGCAGAATATGTAGATCATCAGATTAACTCATAAAATTGATGAGGCCTAATTGTACTATTTTGATCTCAATTCAGTCGCCATTATCATTTGGAGCATTGCCTTAATTTCACACATCTCAAGTTTTTATTGCTTTTGTTATGTGTTTATTTTGGCTTTTACATTGCAGATAATGTCTGACTAAGGAATCTAGAAAAAAATTCATTGATGATAGAGGAATATGACTTTGAAATTAATAGGAATAGTCGGCAATTTCTGATATCTCTACTTATTTCTGGTCTGGCAAGCACCAGAAACTAGTTTACTGCTGCTTACTGAAGGCTGCCCTTGGCTATCAAAGTTTATAGAGATACTTTGTGTCTGTGATTCTGAAATTATATTAATCTGTTCCTCCTTTTCATCATCTGTTCCTTTAAACATCTTACAACTTCAACTGCCGATGATTTGATTTCATTCCCAAAAACTAATTTACTTTTTTTGGTCATGACAGATGTGTTCTTCTCGGTGTCAGCTGTGGGGCAAATATTGCTGATTATGTAGTACGAAGGGCTGTTGAATCTGAAAGACTTTTAGATCCTATAAAAGTGGTTGCCCAAGTGCTGATAAACCCTTTCTTCATGGGTAGTATCCCTACACAATCTGAGATAAAGTTGGCCAATTCCTACTTCTATGACAAAGACATGTGTTTACTTGCATGGAAAGCTTTCCTCCCTGAAGGAGAGTTCAGCTATGATCATCCAGCAGCCAACCCTCTTCTCCCTGGCAGGGGCCCGCCATTAAAGCTTATGCCCCCAACACTGACTATTGTGGCAGAGCATGATTGGATGAGAGACCGAGCTATTGCTTACTCAGAGGCACTGAGGAAGGTAAACATTGATGCCCCGGTTTTAGAGTACAAAGACGCAGTTCATGAATTCGCGACCCTTGATATGCTTCTAAAGACTCCTCAGGCACAGGCCTGTGCAGAAGATATTGCCATATGGGCTAAGAAACATATTTCAATCCGGGGTCATGAATTCTCGTACTAAGTCACCAAGTCTAAGAAGAAGCATTCAGATGATTGCTTTTGTTTTGACCATCTTCTGGAAGGTGTTTGAAGTCATTGAATTGACTGTGGTACAGTTTCATTTCTTCTCTGAAGGGTTTATTTAGAAAGCTGCTTTTACTTGCAGTTTGTCATTTATTTGTTCAATGTTTTATTTTGTAAGATAGTGCTTGTTGTTTAGGATAGGATTTTGTAGTGTACTGTGTATCTGCCTTGTCACAATGCCGAATAATATACATTTTGTGGCCTTTATATCTTGATCTTTTTGTTTCTCCCTTTAATGTATATTGAAATTGTATCATTATTATGGATAAATCATGAGCACTGCTCCTTATTGGTTCTCCCTTATGAAATGCCCTGCATCTTGTTTTGTGATTCTGATATTTGCAACAATCGAAGTAGACTTCTTCAGAACTCTTGCTCTTCCCTCCCTGTTTGCATGCAGACCCTGTGAAATATTGCAGATTTCTTTCTAATTCCGAGTTTTTTTTAGATCTTCTGGTCTGCTGGACCAAGATCAGGCATTGACAGTGTAGGTTCAAATATGAGATTTTATCCAGTTTGTGTAAAAACATGTGCCAAACCCCACTTAATAAATTCGTATAAAAAGTATTACACAGTTAAACACTTTATGAAGCACACATTTAGTTATACATGAAACTATTTCTGGTGCGCAGGCTAATGGCTCTAGATGCCATTGCCCTTAGATTTGCCCTTGCTGTGGACACTGAGCTCCTATACTCCCCATTCACTGGTGGTGGTCTGTTGTAAGATCGCATGAACTCTTCCCTTTGTAACCTTAGTGCCAGTGCTGCATCCTCATCCTGTAAAGGTGTTGCTCTTCGGTTACTCCTTGTACTGTTTCCATCTTCTCCACTGCTAGATGATGATGATGAATGAACATGTCTACTACTAACTCGTCTAATGCGCACATTGTTGTTGGTGGCTGTGTTTTGATCAGACCGACTACGGTTCTCAGTGTTTTGACGCTCAATCTCTCTAGTATTCAGGGCACCAGCTGCCATTCGAGCCTCAACTTCAGCTGGGAATAGAAGTTGTATTGTGTTCCAAAGCACGGTGTTCACTGTATAGGATCTCCCGTTGCTACAAAACACATTTAAAAGCACAAGCCTTAATAACTTGCAAGCATATGTTTTATATAGATGATAATTTTCACAAGAGCCACATTTTTTCACAAGTTTCATAATAATCATGAAAGTTTGTGCTTTTAAATATAAACCAAGTTTCTCAGATGTGCTGAACTATCCTATATGTGGTTTCAAACTCTCTAAACTCCCAAATCTTAAAGCTCAGCAAGTAAGGTGTCTCATAAACAGAGCAATGTATTACCTGATCAGTTGCCTGCATTTCGGGCATCGTTTCCCACACTTATCTGCAGCTGATCTCAAGCACTTTTTGCAAAAACTGAAATGAAATAAGACGAGTTTTCTTAAAGCTCAGCTCAGCAAGGCGTAAGATTTCTTTAAAATTCATAACAAGTCCTGGAATTTACTGATCTTCTCACCTGTGTCCACAAGGGGTTGTGCTTGGTTCAAAGCAAACCTCCAGGCAAATCTGAACACACAACAGCACAAACATCATATTAAATACTTGAACTACTTGATTAACTTAGATAACACAAACACCTGTATGAAATTCGCTTACTGCGCAGGAGAGTTCGTCTCTGAGCTTATCAATATTCGGAAGCGCTGAAGTCGATGCAGAGGATGCAGAGGAGTTCTCTACAGGCGCTACCGACTCATCTTTTTTGTCTTTCTTCAATTCATTTCCTGCATCTACTTTCTTCTTATCATCTAAAAGCATCAAATCATCATCAGAATTAGAACACACATCAATCACCTTCCCTTCTATGTCCACAGAGAAACAGATCCCCAAAACCCTAACCTTTCGTATTGACAACATCTTCTTCCTTGTCAAGATCCAGAACCATTACCGGAATCGAAGCATTGTTAGTAGGAGCCTCTTCATCGTCAAGATTGAGAATCGTAGACTGAATCAAAATCGGGCTACGCCTCTGAGACCTTCGTTTCCTGCAAAATTAGGGTTCAATCTCACTAGATCGATCAATTGAGAATCCAAATCGGCGAAATCTCAGTCAGATCTATACCTTCTGGAGTTCGTCGGAGGAGTAATGAAACGCAATTCAGGCCGTTTCTTCTCCTTGGATGCTCTCTCAGGAGTGTCTTCCACGACAAGGCTCGCGAGAAGAAGCGCCTCTTCGTCCCAACCGGCCATGGCGGCCACAGATTTGAATCTGGGGCTAAGGAACCCTCCCACATCGTTAACCACCGAATTCTCTGCGCCTCCTCTGTTCCTCGATGGATCTTTCTGTGAGATTTGGTGGTTCGCTCTTCCTTGTTCTGGTTTCGTCCCCATGTTTTGAGTCTGTTGTTAGGAAATCGATGTCGTGGAGTTAGAAAATGGAGGAGGAGCCTGTGCCAAGTGGTTTGTGTGTAACGGTCGTTTCTGTTTGAAAGGAGATTTATGTTTGGAAAGGCTTTTTAGCCCAACGGCTATAATTTCGGGGAGGAGTGTTGGGGTGGAGCTGAGCGTAGGGTAAGTGTGTGGTTTCTTTTAATCTTCGCCGTCCATTTCACACTTGATTGGTTGTGGTCTTCGAGGAACATGTGCAGACCAATGGACCAGCGTAGGTTTGGTTCAAGTTTATTGCGAACCACATCTTTGAACTAACCGCAATCCAAATCTAAACAGCCAAATAATACTCCCTCCGTCCCCGATAACTTGTCCGTAAAGTAAATTTACACGCGGATTAATGAAAGTGGTAAAGTTTGATAGGTGATGTGAAAAAGGTGATAAAGTTTGATAGGTGATGTGAAAAAAGGGATAAAGTTGATGGAAAGGGTAATAAAGTTAATAGGTGATATGAAAAGAGTGGGGATAGTTTTGTAATTTTATTGAAAAAAGTAATAAAGTTGAGGAGAAAGTTGGATAATGAGTGTAAAAAAGAAGTGATATAAATGGAAAGAAATGGAGGTGGCCAAAGTTTTAGGGACAACCGAAAAAGAAAGGCGGACAAGTTATCGGGGACAGAGGGAGTATCATAACATCGAAATTCCTACTTCGACCCAAATTTAAATTTTATTGATTCAATCCTATTTTCATCTTTTAGCTAAAATCAAACCCATTTGTTTGATCAACCTCCAAATTACAATGAGAATGATTGCAAGTTTGACATCATTTTTCGATCTTGTCTTAATAGAGTTGTAGTAGGATGTGTTTGGAACAATCCTAAACTAGTATTAGTGCCCGTGCCTTGAAGGCACGACTTGAACTTGTGTGAGTTTTCATATATAAAAATAATAGTCGGATAAATGTAAAATTATGTACTATTTCTCCAATTTTAACTCTTATGGGATTTGAGCATTTGTTTATACTTATTTTTTAATGATATGTTATGTATTAAATTTTTTATGATATATTTATATATTATTTTTTAATTATGTGAATTTTTTATAATCGAGAACAACTTTATATGATTGAATTTGAATTTATTTTGTATAAATAATGATTGAATTTAATACTTAATCAATAATTTTTCTTAGTTAATCATTGTTTTTTATTTTGTAAAAAATTTAGAAAACATTTCAATTTCCAAATCATATGAAATATTGAAATAGTTTACATGCATATATCATATATGTATTACATTTATGTGTGAGTATAATTAAATTTTAATCAATACAAAATAAGTCAATTAAATTTGAACCATTAATAATGAAATTCTAACCAATTAAATTTCTAATGATTATAGTTTCATACCATATACGTATAAATGTAAATTCAGTTCATCCACAAACCTTTGAAGGAAAATAAAATATGCATTTTTAGTTATTATTAACATATACGTTGCATTTGGCAAAAAAAAATCTTAATTATCTTAATTATGATATTTTGGTAATTAAGATATGCTTATTTAGTCATTCTATCATCTTTTTGTAAGAATTTCTTAATTATTTGTCATTTTATCAAAATTATGTATAAATATAAAGCTTTTTTAAGAAAATAATTAGAATGGAAATCAATAGATAAGAAAAAAATCTAATGTGGGGTCTACAATCAAATTTCAACCAATTAAACAAATTGAATTGTTTTAATAAAGATGGATGATGCGGTCCAATGAGAAGGTGACACGTGTCGGGCTAAATAATAAATCTAACCTCCGCTTTAGTATATAGTAATGATATATATATTGTTTGGTTTAAAACTAGAGGTAACAAACAGGTCGGGTCGGGTGGATTCGGGTTCGGTTTTTTCGGGTTCAGGTAAATCGGGTTACAGGTCAAGCCGGGTCGAGTCTTGACATGTTATTGTGTGGGTTCGGGTCGACCTAACAGGACAAGAATTTAAATTTTTAATGATTATTAAAATAATATTATGATTAAATAATAATATTTAATAATAAAATATTATTTTTAATAGATTTTTATAATAATATTTTATATATAATAGGTTTTATGATAAAATATATTATAATATTTACAATATAATATATTTATTCTACATATATATAATATATCGGGTCGGTCGGGTCGGTCTCGGGTTTCAACCCAATCGGGTTCGGATTAATCGGGTTCGGTTTTTTTCTTTGCTCGCTACTATTCGGGTCGGGTTTCAACTCAAAAAGTTTCGGTCGGTTTGGGTTAATCGGGTTTCGTTTTTTTCTTTGCTCGCTACTATTCGGGTCGGGTTTTAGCCCAAAAAGTTTCGGCCGGTTCGGGTCGATTTTTCGGGTCGGGTCAGGTTTTGACAACTCTAATTAAAACCAATAAAATATCATTCATTTAGGACCAATGATTTATATACATAAAAATTTTGTCCGACGAACACGAAAAACTCACGCTTCACATAGAAGAACGTATCACAAAATTTATTGTTTTGACAAATAAATTTATTGTTTTCACGCTCCATGCTTTGTAAAGGTCGGCGCTTCGTGTCGCATCACAAAGCTTCATGCGTCATGCTTTATGAAGTGTGATCCTTCACAAATACAAACTTTTTATTGACAAACTCATACCTCCCGTCGACACCTTCGATTTGATATAGTATAACCTCAATTCTAACACTCAAGTAAAATGTTATGAATGTTTGAAGGATTAACGTAAAATAAGCTAGAGATAAGTTTGGTTCACTTTTAAAAGCAATTTGGACCGGATCAGAATCAAAACCAACGGTTCAACTCGTTAAAGGTTTGGATTAAGGTTAAGGCAAAGGGTGAACCGCCAAACCGGGACCGAAACCGACGATTAAGTATCGGTTTATATATATTTTAAAAATTATGTTGTAGAATGAAATTACCGGTTAGCATACTTCGATCTAGTTTGCAGAACGTTTGAAGAATGAGCAAAACTAGACATACTTCAATTCTGATTTGTGTTATCCCGAAACCGTAAAAATCGACAGTTTCAGTCTATTCAATTCGTTTTGTATTTAATACATTTTACCACAAATTAACTTTATTTACGTTTTATGATTTATTTTGTTAAATTTAGAATTTTGAGTTTTCAGTTATAATTCAACGAAGATTAGGGTTTTATACTTCAAATTATTTATTTATTTTTTATTTGGATTTTAAAGTTTATATAGAATATTTCTTTTTGAAAAATTGAACATGTCTTTAAATCGATCAATATCGAAATTAGATCGAATCTAGAAACCAGAAATCTGAAACCGCCAATTCTGAAATCATGTCCAGGTATAACTACAAACCCTACCTTAAGCCTTCACTTATAACTTACATATAATATACTAACCATTAATTCTAATCTACCTTAAACCTTATCTTAAACCTATCCCGAATAAATGATATGTAAAAGTGACTTCCTGTTATATTAGTATAACCATGAATTAACCAATTAAATTTATATAAATTCATCATTTTCCACAAAGAATATAATTTTAGTGAGCTAGGAGCAAATACCATCAAGAAATTGTTATGTAGTAAACAACTATGTATATGGTAATGCATGAGTATTGAGTACTCAATCATGAACTCAACTCTTTTAGTTGGAGGGAACCATGGGAGAAGGAGGGAACAATAAGGAGAAAAAGGATAGGCTCTAATGCTACCAAAATCATTGGATCAAGGACGTGAAGATAATCAACTTTAGGGGTGCATTTAAATTAGTTAGTGAGACATAATTTTTAATCATTATATTACCGTTTGATAAAATAATTTCTGAGAGGGACATATACTACATGTATATATATTTATTGTATATATTGTCATTTGATAATTGTCTTCTTCATTCCATATGATCCGTGGTTGACATATATGAAAATTGTGGTAGTGACCGAGAGCAAAGCCAGTGTGAAGTTGCAAGGACATGGTTATTTGAGCATTGTTATCGCATGTTCCGATAACTCAAATTCCATGGGATTGACCTAGTCTAGCTCCACTTTTAATATCTCGACAAAAGATTTTATAACATACAACATCAACTTTTTAGTAACGGTTCTATATATTTTCAACCTTATCGATTATAACTTTCATATGTTAATTTGCTTGATACCAAAAAGATAAAAACAAAACACGATACCAACACTAAGTCCGGATATAGAAGGAGCACAAGTAGTGGCAATAAACTTTTTATGGTTGTGGATTTTATAGCGCCCAAGACACGCTATTAGATGAGATGAGAAGTCAATATTACAAACATTGTTACATCAAAGGTTCAATAGATTTCATATTCGGGCGGGCAAGGGCATTTTTTGAGGTACATTTTTATGATTATCTTTTTTTGTGAGTGTTGCACAATATACAATAACGGGGTCGTACGATAAAGTTATTAGCAGAAGAGGGCTTAACATATTAGGATCCATTTCGGCACTGGGGTCTAACAAGGATGAGAATTTTGGATTTTCATTCATCGACTATAGGATTTTAGGGACTAGAAAGTATTGCTCAGGAGGGATTGGTGCTCTTACTCGAACATCGTTTTTGCAGACATCAACATGTCCGATGTTGTCTCTCTTGAACATTGGAATAACTGGGGCAATTGTTCTAAAGATTCGTAAGTATAAGTATTTTTTCAACATTATCATTGGTTAGGCCTCTAGTATGTATAACATCTTTGTTATTGTATATTTTTCTTTGTTATTGTCTACGTTGTTGCAATATATCACTAAGGAGATATTGATTTGTTGAACTTTAATATACGTACATAATTGTTTTCTACAGAGAATATAATTGTAGTAGGTTTGTCGTAAATTCTAGAAAAAGAGTGTCGTATAGTAAGCAACTGTCCAAAGATTATGCGCCTCTATTTCTGAACATTTTCATTAATGGATGTGATTGGCTACATGATCACTCATTCCCTCCTACTGACATCATCTCCCCATACATCTAAAACAACAATAGTGACTAAAACAACAACATTAATAAAAACAACAACAATTAGTAAAGAAAACCAAATTGTTAATTTATATATAGATAGGTCATAGTCCTTTCATCTATTTGGGTACACACCTTGGACATGCAAGTCCTAAATTAGCTTGAGCAGCTTGAGGAGGAGGAGGATTGTATGCTAAGAGATTTTCATCCACCTCAGGGAGAACAAGGAACCTGTTAGGCATGAGAGGAGTCTCCCTAATGTACAGAGGTAGTCTGTCATTTGGTACCTTGTGGAAGAGGTGGATATTCGATATCTGTTGTTGGATGCTGGCCAGCTCTCTTACACTTGCATAAAGGGTAACAATCATGTCATCAAGACGGACTATGGGGCTAGTATTAGGATACTGAGGAGCTTGAATGATTGTAAGTCAGGTACTTGGACTGATTTCTCGGATGAAAACCTTTAGGACTTCCATTTGAGATTCATCGATGCTGTTTTTGGGGAGTACCCCGCCTCAACATTCACCCCTTGCTTGTTGTTATTCCACAACTTTGTTCACCATCTTATTTTCCTTATATTTAATTAGTTTTAAAATTATCATTATACACATAAATTAACTAATTAATTAGATTTCACATATTAAGGTTATATCAATATACCCATACATTAACCAATTAAATTCATCATTTTCCATGGAGAATATAATTGTAGTGGGCTAGGAGCAAATACCATAAGAAGTGGTTATGTAGTGAACAACTATGAATATGATCATCCATGAATACTCAATAATGGACTCAACTCTTTTTGCTAGAGGGAAACATGGGATAAGGACGGTACAATGGAAGAAGAAGGATAAGCTCTAATGTTTTGTCCCATTAATGTCTCAAGGACATTAAGGTAATCAACTTTTTGAGCACATTCAAATTAGTTAGTGAAACACAATTTGTAATCTTTATATTACCATTTCATAAAAGAATGAATTAAGTATATGACAATGGGAAAATGCCATATAACAAGAAAAAACAACAAGATGTCATATTTGCACACATGACATAACCTACCAACAACTTTCTCTCTCCACTGGTGTTGACCAATCGTTGACCAGCGCTGACCGACCATTGACCGGTCGTTGACCGTCATCACTCGACTGTCACCACTCGATAACTGTCACCACTCGATACTGTCACCACTCAATAACTGTCACCACTCGATTGTCACCACTTGATAAATGTCACAAGTCGTAACTGTCACCACTCGATATAATTTAGCCACTCGACTGTCACCGCTCGATCATTGTCTTTACTCGACGACCGACGACCGTCACCCCTTGTAACCGTCACCACCCGACTGTCACCCCTTGATAATTGTCACTACTCGTAACCGTCACTACTTGACAACTATAACCACTCGATAACTATCACCACTCGACGACTTACAACTGTCACCACTCGACGGCCGACGACCGTCACCACTCGACGACCGACAACCGTCACAACTCCAAATTACTATCACAAGTGACAATATATGTCATCACCAATGCTATCAATGGATATTTCTAAATAACACCTAGATACCTAATTGTCATCACAAGTGACAATATTCAGCAAATAACTAAAAGATTATAGTAATCACACCGAATAAGTAGGGGGATCTGTTGATGTATTAAGCCATATGTTAATATGTTCGAACTTGGATATATCGGGTTTGAATTGTAAATTATCGAATATCGGATCAAAATTCGATCTCGATTAGACCTGTCAATCGGGTCGGGTCGGGCGGGTTCGGGTCGGGTCGTTCCGGGTTCGGGTCGAGTTCGGGTTCGGGTCAATCGGGTTACGGGTCAAACTGGGTCGGGTCGCTTCGGGTTTCGGGTCGGGTCGGGTCAACCCAACAGGTCAAGAGTATCAATTTTTTGACCATAATTTAAATAAAGTATTATTTAAATAATAAAATATAATAACAAAATATTATTTTTAAATATTTTAATAATAAAATATATCATAATTTTCCAAAATAAACTTTATATATTGTAATATAATTATAATCTTTGGGTGCACAATTACCCGTCAATCTGTTATTTCATTATATTAGAGTGTATTCTAAAATAAGTTTTCCGCCTTATAGATTTCTTGACCTAGCGGGTTGACCCTGACCCTAACCTTCGGGTTTACCGGGTTCGGGTTCAAACTGGGTTTCGTGTTCAAATTTTTGGGTTGAAACCTAGAAATTTCGGGTCAGGTCGGGTCAGGTTTTCGGGTCGGGTCAGCTTTTGACAGGTCTAATCTCGATCGATTAAGTCGAGTTTGTATTTACGATACCCGTACATGATATGGGATTTGTAGTTGTTAGTAGAGCTGTCAAAACCTGACCCGACCCGAAAATCGACCCGAACCGCGAAATTTTAGGGTTGAAACCCAACCCGAATAGTAGCGAACAAAGAAAGAAACCGAACCCGATTAACCCGAACCCGATTGGGTTGAAACTCGAAATCGACCTGACCGGCCCGATTTTTTATATATATGTAGAATAAATATATTTTTCGTAAATATTATAATATATTTTATGATAAAACCTATTATAAATAAAAGATTATTATAAAAATATATTAAAAATAATATTTTATTATTAATTATTATTATTTAATCATAACATTATTTTAAAAACTATTAAAAATTTAAACTTTTAGCCTTTTAGGTCGACCCGAAGCCACACAATAATCAGTCAAGACCTAACCCGATTGATCCGAATTCGCACTCAACCCGAACCAAAAAGACCGAACCCGAATCCACCCGACCCGACCAAACCTGTATTTACACCTCTAGTTGTTAGTGATTACCCATTAGCATATGCCTTTCGTTTCGTTGAACCCCATTAACCCGTAATTAGGGTATGGTTGGTGTTAACAATAGTTACCCCCAAACCCTCCCCCCTCCTCTGGAATCTGTCGCATCCCGTCTTCTCCTCCCTCTTCTCGCCCATACCTCCGGCGTTCTCCGTCCTCCGACGCTTCGAATTGCACTAGCTCTTCCCCATCGCCACTCGGACCTGATCTACCCGATGATCTCTCTCCCTTATCGATCTGGCGGCCGGTGAGCACCAGAAAAGCGCTACTCTTTTAACCCTAATCGCTCTGTTTCCCTATTCCACACTCTCTTCAGGTCGCCGTCGTCGCCTCCGCCTTGATTAACCTTCGCCGGAGTTTTATCAACCAATTCACAAGGTACTATAAATTCTCTCGTTCTCTTTGACAGGAATTAAGATCTCTGAGCTGTGCCGATTTGCGTCCTCGTTCCTACACTGTAGTTGAGTCAAATCCCTAGATCGATTTGTGGCTTCGCCCCTTCTTGTCAGTTACTGAATTGAATTTTTGAGAAATTCCCAGCACTTGATTAGCTGAGATCTGATTGTGATTCGAATGTGTGTTCAGATGGATGATATCTGGACTCAAACCCTATCTCCAGTCGCTCAAACGGCCACCTCTCCTGCTCCAGCAACTTCGTCGTCTTTCCCACCCGAGTGCAATGGTACTACTGCACCTGCACCGCAACCTATCAACGCCATCGTCTGCGTCGAAACGCCCAGCACAGGCAAGAGGAAGCGATCTCCATACTGGGCTCATTTTGACAAAATTCTCAAAGACGGCTTACAAAAGGCCGTCTGTAAGTACTGCTCCAGGCATATTGGCTGCGATCCGAAGAGCGGCACCAGCGCCTTGAAAAACCACATTGAGAGATGCAAAGAGTACCCTTCTAGAATGGCGCCGGATCAGGTCGTCGAGCAGTGCTCTCCTGTTGCCGTCGCTGCTCCAGGTGAGCTCACAAAACCCTCATCGTTGTTTATCAAGTAGAATTCAAATTTGGTTTTGTTGTTAATAGTATCGTCATCGTTGTCAATCTTTGTGCAGTGCCGTGGGATAGGTTTCCACCACCAAGAACAGTCCAACAGATGATGGGAACCATGGCAAGGATAGCACAGGATCCGTTCGCCTATGGTAGTATAGCGTGTCCATCAATGCCCGGGGGCTCAGAGGCTATTAATGGATACAGAAGCGGAAGAACGCCGTGGGCCATCAAAGAAACCGACCAGGGATACATGATGAGGTTTGACATGCCGAGTATGACTAAGAATGATGTGAAAGTGTGGGTTGAAGACAATGCACTGGTTGTAGAGGCTCAGAAGGTGCTGCCTGAGAGAGCACAGGCCGGGCAAGTTGATAACGTCTTTGCTGACCTAGATGGGGAGGAGGACGAGTGGCCGGCTGAGAGCTATGGTAAGTATAACAACAGAGTTGTGTTGCCTGAGTCTGTCAATGTTGAGAAGATTAATGCAGAGGTGAAGAATGGGGTGCTGCATGTAGTTGTCCCCAAGGCCAGGGGCAAGAACCAAAAAATAGAGATTAATGTGCAGTAGGTTGACTTGATTCCTTCTCTCTAGACTAGTGTTATGTGGGTTTTGGGGGATAAATAAGTTAAGAAGTAATTTTCAATGTGAGAGTTTAGACAAACCTTGAGCAAGAATGTCGTGTATGATACCCATTTCTTAGAGCAATACATATAGGCTTTGGCAAAAAGGAAAGGCGAATATTTATAGCATTATTACATGAAACAGCCCTTTTAATAACCCCTCAAGCCCCTGTAAGAGAAGGCAAAGATGGGAAAATGACAGATTCACCTAAACAGATACTCCGTATCAAGTTTGACATGAAGCACTTTCCTTTGCAATTGATTGAATATTTCTCAGTAGAGATTCTTTGCAGATCTGTGGTTGACACACTTATTTGCTAAATGTCAGAAAGACAACCATGAATCCGAAAGCATCTGATGGCTTCGCAGCAATAATTTTGGTTCATATCTTGTGTTCTTGTAACACCTATCCCACCACTTTGTTGGCGTTTGAACATATTGTCCCACCTAATGAGAGTGAGAGTGTTAAGATTGTTATCTTCAGTAGCATCAAACTTTGCATTAAAAAAATTTGGCCGAGCCTCTAGATTTGATTTGATCAAGGCAGATCGGGTAACCTGGAATAAAGGGTTTGATTTTGACTTTTATAGTTGGTTTCTCGAGTCAAGGATGATGTCCAAGAATATAGCTTTATCAACTTCCCAGGTATAATAGGACAACCGATGTATTTTTGAAGTGCATTTGTGCTTGCAATGGTCTGTGTATTTTGTACATTATGTGAGTTGATCACATTCCTGGATACTTGGAAGACAAATTTATGGTGGTTTACTTGCTGTAATAACACGCTCATGATAGTCTTCAATACAACATGGATATTGTTTGAACACATGTTTCAATCCAACTAATAAATTTGTTTTCAATCCAACTAATAAATTTGTTTTCAATCCGGCTATGTTGTTTACACGAATGAGTACAAATTAATTCAGGTTTCTATGAAATCTTTGGGGTGCAAGCTCTATCTCTAGTCTCCAAACTACAAAGTAATTTAAAGATTTACAAAAGCATGATAGTATAACTTTAACTACAAAGATTCCATATTTTTTCCTATGGTGATACAAGGGACATCAATCTCAGTCGGCTTCAACAGATGTATAAAGCATCCATAGATGTATCAACTCCAGAAGCAGATCATGTTCAGACTCATGAGTTCGGGCAACGGAGCATCCGTTCTTTGGGTTCGACTCTGTCTAACAAGCATCTCCGGTCCAGGGTTTCCGTGGCTTTAGCCAGATGATAGTTATGGCGTTCCTGTTTCCCAATTCATATATTAAAAAAATTTCGAGTTAACAATGGAGAGTTATGTCACAAAATGGAAGATTTGATTCTCTGATCTCCCAAACAGGCTAAATATGGGATGAAACTGACCAAGGCTTTCAAAGTTTTGTAGGAATAATTCCAAGATCAGAGATTTACCTCAGCTGACAAGGCATTGTACTGTTTTTCAAGCTCCCGTAGCTGCAAAATCGTCATCCCATACCAATCATCAATCCACGAGAAGGAATGGCGATGCGTCTCTAAGAAGAGTGCTCTCTCACCCTACAGTAACACACAACTGTATAAGCACTTTATTTTAACCACTAAAAACACTTTCCAACAAAAGCAAGGTAGTTCTAAAGTAGAGAGTTTCCTAGGAGAAAGATACATACAGAAATCAGAGCTTGCTCGATTCGTCTACCAAAACCCCAGTACGGTGCATCTACTGTCACCAATTTGTAGGCAGTCATAACTGGCCTGCATTCATCCTGTCAATACCATCAAATTCTCAATCATCATTCTAACTGAATATAGGAAAAGGTTATACTTTTGAGCTGATGGGTTAGGAATCAGTTATAACCAGAACAAGGCTAATATACTATATGAAAGTTATAAGTACTCGAACAATCAAGGGGTAATAATATTATTGTTACAAGCAAGTTCCATATCATTTGAAAATAACACTTAGGTACTTTCACTTTCACTTTTAACTTATGTACCATTCATTTGACAGAACCATTGACCAAGTTGGTGGTCTCAAGTATTACCGCTGGCCACTTAAATCACGCAAGGCAGGGAAATGAATGACATTTCCCAAATTGCACAAAAATCAAAAGTGAGCGCAACTGAGTGAACTTTTCCAGGAAAATCATGGCGAAACAAATTCTCACCTTCCATCCTTCTAACAGGGGTCCGCGACCAGTCCTCGATGATCTAAACTGTGAAAAGTCAACCTCACAACATCCAACCAAGTAACTCCAATAGTCCCTTACAGCAGAAGCTATATCAATGACTTCCACCTCTCTCATTTCCAGCTGTTCTTTACTTAAACCATGAACCTATCAAGTTACAAGCAACCAAAAACAATTGAGTTACTCTACCTTAACCATTTTCAATTCACGACAGCAAATGGTTTGGAAAAGGGCAATTTGCATACATTTTCTGATTGTCCATTATCAGCCACGTGGACCGTTTCAATTGTAAGAAGCATCTTCTCAAAGTATGGACACTGCACAAAATGAGCGCAAGGTTTAGATACTGTCAAGGTTTGGTAAGAGTTCAAACCATTCTGAAACAAGACATACCTTGATTACTTCATTGAGTAAGCATCCAGTTATGAAAGCAAATGTGTCAGTACAACTTCCAAAACACATGAAATCAGAAGATGAAAACAATTCCTATGATAACGAATCATGTAAACCTGATTTGCATCTCGGGTATGCATTCCAAGCTTCTTCTTGCATAATGAGAGCATCTGCCGGCGCAAAACTGGTAACCCAAGACGGAACCTTACTGCAATAAAGTTGACCCGTATAGATGTTTTGAGTATGAAAGGAACGACAGAAATGCAACTATAAGGCAACAACATCATTCTGTGTAATCTAACACTAGTGAATAGTGAACCATAATTCACCTCTGGAAACGGTATAATTTAGAAGTGTAATGGCCCTTTCCGAATATATTGTCTTCAAAAGGGTGGCTTTTCAGGATCTCAATCCCTTCCGTGCTGGTTGCTGTCTGTTGTTGCATTTTAAACACCATGTACATCTGTGCTACCTCAAACTGCAGACACATTCATTTCATATTCTTAAGCAAAATAACAAAGAAAAGAAGGCTTTTGATCAGCAGTCACTTAATTTAAACCCCTTACCTCTTCAACAGACATAGGCATGACAATCCGACTGTACGCAACCCAGGTCGCAAAAGAGTTGAGTTAAGGAAACTACTAAGAAGATAAAATTGATGCATCAAAATGAATAAATAGACCAGATCTGCAAATTAGATCATCAGCTCAATTTTTGTTCAGACAGTTAATATTCGTACGGGCAACCCAACTTGAGACATGAATTTGGTTATCAATTCACAAAGACCAAGCACTTTCACTTGTAAAAAACTGACCAGGTTAATTTAAATTTGCAAAACATTAATTTCAAATTTTATTCATAATCAACTTCAGCTAGGTCGTAGTTCAACTTAATAATCTCTGATTTTTCTTCTATATTTCTCACAGCCAGACTAAACAATCAAACTAAAACGGAAGAAAAGCGGTTAATTTCTCAACTAATCATATAACACCAGATGACCCAATGAAATCAGATGGAAAATGGTAACAGAAGGAAACCAACATTAGCAAAAGAGAACCAAATCACAGTAAGAAATAGAAAAAGGATACAATTCCTTGAGCTGAACCATATCTCCTTTTCTTTCACCCAGAAGAAATCAATCCCTCTACTATACGATCTCTCAAAACTTCGGAAGCCCTTGTGTAATTAGGACAATCTGGACAGAAATAGGGGGAGGAGAATAGACAGCGAATCAACGAATCTGATTCTGGGAAGCCCTCGAGTCAGTGGTTAATCAAAATAAATAAAGAGTCGGGTTTGGCTGGCCTTGATTCAAACCTTCAAATTACAACTATAACGATTTTCCGGTGGGGTAGGGGGTTGGATGCTTTTGAAACTTCAAACGTATGAATGAAACTGAAGAACGGGGGAGCGGAAGAGGGATTTGGGCATTTGGGTTGTGTTGTGTCGGGTCTAAACTCTAAACGACGTCGTCAGGGGGTGGATTAGCGCGTGAGCTTGGCTGCTGGCAGTTTGACGAATTGTTTGTCCGTGTTAAAAAAGGAAAGCCCACCGTTGAATTTTCTTCATGGAGATTTTTAGAAGATTCTTCTTACATGCCCCGAAACGTGGACCTATAATGGAATTAGTCATCAGCTTGCCAATCTGGAATCACATACGGAGTATCTTTTTTTATTACACAAACTAGGCTAGCAATTACGTTAGCATAGGCCATGGAGATTTTTTTTATTACCGGATTGATTGGTATACAAAGATTGTTCTTTGGTATCCGAGATGTTGAAGTATAGAGCATGTTTTTAGGACCAGTTGAGAAGCAATTTTTGGTTTTGCTGTACTTGTTTACAAAAATAGTTTTTGGGAGAAAATAGTGGTTTTATATCTTGAGAGACGTAACGCAAAAGTGTGCAGTAAGGCCTTTGTTTGTCTTTGGTAGGATTGTTTTATATGACATTTAGATTATTTATTTCAAGTTTTCGAGTCTTATTCTTTGGCAGCATGTTTGTAAATTTTATGTTCAATTGGTTGGGCATGCACAAATTCATATTTGCTTTACAATTTCATAAAAGGTGTGTTATAGGTGTCTACCAAAGTTGACAATTTCTAGGACCTATTCTGATACAAGTTTTCCCAGCTTGTAGAGCAAGATGGGGCACAAATGGAATGACAAAATACATGATGATGGTGGTTATGCAGTTACTATATTACAAAACAAGCCTGCAAGTTAGCAGTATGCATTCAAGCGCATGTAGCTAAGCAGTTTCAAGTTCAGCCTTAGAGCGCTCCTTTGAGGGTAGCGGTGAAGTATCTGTGTTTGCATCTGCAAGCTTAAGGCCAGAGATGGCCTCGGCCAGCAAATCAGCAGATTCCGTCGCTGCAAGCTTTCCTCCTGCTTTGTCTTCAGCCGACTTTGGAGGCTGGACAGGTGAGCTTTCAGCTCTTACTTCTAACTCCAGCTCATTTAGCTCTTCCTCAATATCGTCATAATCACCACCACCATATATTGATGATCCTACCAGCAATAATACGCAAGTATACATCTTATTTAGCTCCAAGATAATATAATAGGTAAAGTTGAATAAACAACTAGAGATTCATCAATGAACAAAAGTTTCACAAATATGAAAGACGGGAGTAGTGCATTACCTAGAGCATCATGGATTTGTTCTTGCGCATAAGCAGCTTCGCCCACGTCTTGCAGACTTTTTTCAAGCTGATCAATATCCAGTTTGTTCTCTTTCATTGCTTGACCCACAATCTGGATAGCTTCAGACACCTGTCAGCAACCAAAGCACGACACTAAGATTTGGCCAAGTGTATCTAGCTGTAATTATGAAGGCTGAAGCGGAATATATACCTTTTTTGTGGATTCTGCATCTGCTATGAGGCGGAGCACTTCATCAACTCTGTTTATAAGTACCGTCAATTTTTCTCTGCTTTCAGAGGTTAACTTTAATGCCCTTGCATGCCTCAAAGCGACTGGCTTGTTTCCTTCTTTTACCGATGCCAATGCGGATTTTCTTGACCTACACAAAGTGTATGTATAAGCCATAATCAGAAGTTTGCATCTAAAACAAGCAGACATGATGTTGTGTGACAATATAAAGTTTATCCCTTTTCCTATTGCATAGTTATAGGTCTTTTTGCACCACGATATATAGTCACGATTGATAATTCCAAATTTTGAGATTCTTGAACATAAAAGACAGCTTGATAGTGGAATCTGCCCACTTGGCCAAGAGATTTTGGATACAAATTATTTAATATGCTAGATGATGTGAAGCTTACATCTCATATCGCAAGTCTAATATATCCAGCTGATGCTGAAGCTTTTCTGCAGTCCAAATTAACTGCAAATTATCATGGTCTACACTTGTGAGGTTGATAGCCGTGCCAGGAGAAAGAGATACTTTATAACCCTGTAACAGGAACATTGTCTTTGTCACTTCTAGCCCTTATCACCTTCTACACGCCTCTGAACAAAAGGATACTAAAGAACATGATACAAAGAAAGCCGTCAATAGAATAAACATATGGAAAACATTTCAATTTAAGTAAGAGTTCAAAGGTGATAGTAACTATTGATCTGACTACACACCATCCTCTAACTGGTCAGCTAGTCTGCTTGGGGTTGATATTTATATTCACATTTCAAAAAGCAAATAATATCAGCATGCCCTTGAAAACATTGATCCTGCTACCATTATTACATCATAACAGACGTTGATGCAAATGCATGAATTAGATGCCATAATACCTCTATCAATTCATTCTTTTTCACTGCCAAGTACTTCGCTCTTCCACGCGCAGACATGTACCTCCCCACAGCAGATGCTTCTGTCTTTCCTCCACAAAGGTCCTCAAATTTATCCCTTGTTACAATACATGTAGAAGTCCAGTGGCAGTCACTCAAGGTTTTCGCTATGCTGACAACTTTATCCTGAAATAACGTAAGCATATTTTATGAGTTGTTTAGCAATTCATATCAACCAAATAACACTTCAAAACCAATAATTAGTACTCTTCATCCTTCAACAGATGAATATCAGCTGTTACTATTCCCAGCAGCACTTTCACAACATGTACAGATTTTCAACTGAGAATTTAGCAAGGCTGGAAAGTTTTTTCATACACACCTCCAATGTTGGCACAACCATAAGCTGGTCATTTATGATATGCTCAGAAGTTGATGATGTGAAGATACCAGCAAATCTTACTGCCCTTGTTAGCAGCTGTGAAAGGCGTCCACTGGTTGGATCTTCAAGATCTGCAAATTGTACTAGATCACCCGCCTTGTACATTTCAAGCTGAAAATCAAGCACACCAATGAGTGACGAGTCTGAATAGGTATAACCGTATAGCACAAATCAGGAGGTGAAGAGAGAGAACGGACACAATAGAGAACATTCCTTGCTCAATAAAACATCGCAGATGCTTCATTAATGACAATCTACAGTCTATATCCTAATTTCCTTAGCATGGAACCCTAATTTACTTGGTATGGAACTGCCAGTTCCTAGCTACATAAGAAACAAAGGAGATGACATTTGTAATGGTATTTCATACAATATTTTCCATGAATAATAATACCAATTTCCACTAACCACAAACCAAATCCCTACCGCATACTCAAAAGTATGCAACTATGAACTACCAACTCCAATTCTCATAACAAAAGCAATCCAACACTATCAACGCACTAAGCTAACTCATCCATCAAAAACCCTAAAAGCACCAGGGAAATGACCTAATATGGCAAAAAGAAACAACAATAGAGCAATCCGCCCTACTAGGAGGGGCGAGGATGAAAATGAATAAAGAGAAAAGCGGGAAAATGCTTACCAACACATGATCAAGACACAAGGGAACCAGACCGCCTCTGTTAAACCAGCCCTTCACCTTCACTTGGAAGAAGAACAGGGAAAACCAAAAGAAGATAAAATTAACCAAAAACACGGAAATTGGAGACCAACAGGAGGAGGAGAAGGGGATAAAAGAAATACCTGGGAGAGAGAGACGATGAGGAATCGATAGTGGCGTGAGATTTTGAGGATCAAATCCCTCCAAAAACGGAACTGAGGATTCCAATCGGAGCGCTGACCGCTAAACGCCTTAAATCGGGCGACGGATTTGACTTCGTCGTCCCAATCGACCACCTCCTTCCTCACGAACTCCGCCACCGTTTCCGCCGGCGCCGGCGTTTCCATCTCCCCGCTGTTTGCTTTGGTTTTTGGTTTCAAACTTTCAACTTCGAAGATGACAGACGGAAAGGGAAGGGTATTATTGGTAATTCAAGACGTCCATTTGCCGTATAATGCGATTCGTGTTCGCATTATGCTGTCGCGGATTGGGCCAATCTCGGAGTAGTGCATGCTTGGGTTAGCGCAACTATTTGGGCTACGTCAGAATTCGAAGGTGCTCCACCCTACATTTTTTTTTTTTGGTCGAATGCTCCACCCTACATTTGTACAAAGCTTGTATCATATATGGATGGTATGAACATAAATCCGATTTAATTGACTCAAAATCAGATTTTTTTCCCTGTGTTTGAAGATTTGATAATGATAAATAATACATACTTATTTGAGAAGAATTTTTTTTCAATATTAAGATCAGCTACGTTAAAAAGAAGAGAGCATGCTAGGAAAATTTGTTGAAATATATTAAAAAATCACATCAAATTTGATATCACGTTAGAAAAAATCTTGTTAAGAAAAAATTTTAAGAGATAATAATTTGGGCAAGCTATAATGTACCACCGCCAAAATTATCTCGAGAATGCTACACGCCTATACAATAACACAACAATAAAAATAACATCCAACATTCATACATAGATCTAAAAACTTACATTGTCTTACAATCCAAATCTATATTGTCTATAGTATAAAGCGGAGACAAAGTCTTCACAAAAAATTGCGCCACGTGTCATATTTTTCAATAAAATAATCAATCGGGTCCTTTCGCATATAAAAAAACACTAATCACAATAGAAAGCTAAATATATAGTAGGTAGTTAGTATCTCATATAATCTTATCTTGTAAAAATTACTTAAAACTTATCTAAAGTTATGAATTATCCCGACAAATATGAATTATTCTCTTATCAAGAATTAGTTGTAATCTTCTGATAAATATTATCCAAAAATTAGTTGTAATCTTTAATAAATGTTATTATTTAATAAAACGTGATCTCTATCATAAAATAATTTTTGAAAAAATCTAATTTATTTATATTATGAGTTGATTTACTATTGGTAAAAAAACTAATCAGATAAAAATATATGATCTTATATCTTTAACGTGATCATTGATGTTATATATCTGTATTAAATTGGATTTATAATCACATTACCCGTATATGGTACGAGGGTTAAACTAGTTAGTAGTAAACGAGAATGCTAAACGGAAAATGCGGAAGTACTAGTTAACTAGTGATCCTTACAGGACAAGAATCTCATTTATTCTTCAATAAATTCGAAGAAAATAACCTCGTAAGAAATACTCCAAGTCTTCAACTTACACCTCTTGAGACTCCAACAGCTCAAATCCTGATGTGTCGTGACGTGAATATGAATGACACCGGTCGACCATGTAAGGAAAGAAAACGATCGGTTAGTATTTTGACAGACTAAGCAAATGGGTTTTAAAAAAAATGGTTCTTATGGTTAGACTCAATTACTAGCATTTAATTCCGAATGAAAATCGGTCAATAAACTAATAACGGAGCATCCCCATTGAAGATAGGAAAAAGAAACATGCTCAGGAAGAAAAATAGGATACTACATGAGGTGGTTCTATAAGCAAAGTATGAGATTGTTGGGAGCTTATTATTATTCTTATTCACACAAGTTTTCAAAAAACCTCCGTCGACTAATTGGGTCTACGACCAGTCTCACAGCAGAAGAATTGTACGAATTCAAATTAGAAAGAAGACTTGCTCAATCGGAAGTAAGAACGTCTTTCCAAGTTGTACTAACAGCCCTAGTTCATTAATTAAGTGTATCAGCACTTATCTTACTTACTTCCAAAATGGTACATTCAGGTTAGTAGTTTTTAAAATAGTAGATTCAATAATGGTCGAAGCAAACGAACGAAATTCCAAGAGTTAAATAAATGACTAGCTAGGTGAAATCACCCCTCATATTTAGATGAAGCGGCACGGTCATGATCATGCACTAGGATATAGGTTCATCATAATGCATATGTTTTAAAGGAATGTCCAAGGTCCAACCCACACCCCTAATCTATCTATCTATTACTATATACTAAAGCGGAAGCAAATTCTGCCACCATATTGCGCCACATCACCCCCTTATTTAAAATATTATGTTATCAATCTTAGTTTTAAGCTTAATCTTATACATTTTTAATTAAAATATTAGTTCCATCTTAAATTTTGAGTTGCTTCCTATCATAATATATAAATCTCAATCTTATCATTATATGGCTACCTTATTAGTTAATATATTAATTTATCTTAACTATTTTAGATTAAAAAAATAATAATTTTTACCCATTTACTTAAATATTATATAAATAATAAGTATTATTTTCGTAATTTTGTTCTAAAATTTTCTAAAAATCATCATTCGCAGCAAATTTTACCACTATATTTATGCCACAACTTTTTTTATTAAAATAATGTATTAAATAATTTTTCTATCGTATCATATTGAATCCAATAATAACATAAATAAAAAGATTCGATGATATGTCTACCATAAATATATCCGTAACATTACACATTAATTATATTTTAGATAAAAGATAAGTTTCTTATAAAGATAATGATTCATTAATATTTATATACTTCTTATATAATTAATTTTTTACAACATAATAATATAAATACAAGGTGATTTGGTTTTATTTTTTTATATTAGTAAATATTCTCTATATTTTAAAACATAATACTATATCAATCCAAAATTTTATTTAAAGTTATTGGTTTATTAATATAAATTATCTTATGCGATTTAATTAAAATTTTCAAAATATTTTTTCAATTTTTTTATAAAAATTAATAATGTATGTCATATTACTACATTCTTCCTCGATATATTTATGTTTATAAATGTACACAAAATTGATATATATTTTGATGATATATGAGAATTATGTTATTTTATAATCTAAAAGATATGTACTTTTTTTAAAAGAAATTAGACATATGACAATATTTGTGATTATTATAGTACATTAATATACAAGACAATAAAAACAAAAAAACACCCCCGTACAAGGTGCGGGTCATTTGCTAGTATTACACTAATTCCACATCAAGTCTCAATGGAGACGAAAGACATAAGGCCACAACATCGAGAAAATCCAAGTTCTAGCGCAATCTAGCAATATATACATCCTAACATATATAATGAGGTTGTTAATGCTATAACAATAAATCCTAATTTATTTATTAGCTCACAAAGTTCTCAACAATGTTTTGAGACAATAATGCAAGCGAGAACAATTCACTTGCCTTGATTTGAAGGCAAAAGAAGAATTTGATCAACGAGATAAATCCTTATGAGCAAGATTCATTTCCTATTTCATTCACAACGAAAAACAAATAGTATGAATTTATTTTGTTTTTCTTTATATATAAAGAGGTTGGACTCAAGAGGTATGTTAAAGGTCTAGTATGTAAATAAATATTTTATTTATTATCCATACTCATGTTTTCATAATATATTTTAGTCATTATCTGCATCCTCAATTTCAATTCTTAAATGTTACTTATAATTCATAAAAGCAGTTTTGAAAATTGACCCCTTTAAGTTTATTATCATTTACTCATGACTTAATCATGATTAAAATTAAGAATTAAAAATTTTATGTAATAGGATTAGTAAATAGGAATATTTTCTTTTTGATTAATTATAATCCACTAGTTAAATTATGATAAAATAAATTATAGTATAAATAAAATTACGTAAATAATGAAAATATATAATTTACTTTGAATTACTTGAATGTGGTAGTCTTGAATTCGTTATTACGTTTACTTAATTAATAGTGAATCTGCATGCACAGGGAAAAAGTGCTCAACGCACAACAAAACCTGCATTTTGTGAAGAGTTACGCTTCACGAAGCGTCGGATTTTCGGATAACTGACATCTAGAAAATCTTGCGATTTAAATAGTGTCGCTCTTCATTAAATGTCGTGCTACACGAAGCGCAAAACCTAGGTTGTTTTAAACCCTTCGTACGGCGTGAAATTCATCTTCTTCCTCCCGCTCCCAAATTCTAAACCTCCGGAACACTTGAATTGCAAAGGCGGTATGAACAAATCTTTAGGAACAAATCATGCATAGCGGTTCTTCTTGTCAATGCGTGTTGTAAACGGTGTCCGTGACAGAGGTCACCGTGACTTGGCAGAGCACGTCGACATCGGTGAGGTCCTTTCTACCGGCAAACCAGCCACAGAACCTGGTACTTTTGTTAATTTGTTAACATACAAATTCAAAGAAACCAACATTGAAACTTAGTGAAACCCTAGATATTTTTGATTTTGAATTGAAAAGATACGATATTATTAATATATTTTATTGTAATTTTATTGTTTGGTTTAATAACCTGTTCTCGAGTTTTCTTAATGGTTCTTTCTTGAGACGCTTCTATTGAGCCGTTAGGATTAGGGTTAATATTAGGGTTTTATAATTCAGCTATATATATTGTATCTTATTATTTGGAAATTCAATCAATGAATCAATGAATCAATCAATATCATATCATCATAACTATATACTAAAGCGGAGGTTAAAAATAATATTTAGCACGACACGTGTCAATTTTTTATTGGACCGCATCACCTAACTTTATTAAAACAATTTTATTGGTTAAATTTGAATGTAGACCCCACATATATGTAAAATATGAAAGAATTTATATTATTGAAATTGTATCTATAAGTTCTCCTTAAAGATATAGTTAGTGAATCTTACTATATACTAAATATGAGATTAAAATAATAATATATAAAAATATACGTCAGCTCCTTTAAATATATAATTAAAATTATAATCCCCAAACATTAAAATAAATTCTACAAAAATCTTAGAAGTATTCAATCTTTATATAAAAAATTCTAATCGTACAAATATTTGGTCAATTAAAAGAAAGGGAAATTCCTCTTGGTACCCCTGAGGTTTCGACTTTTCCTTTTGGTGTCCTACGAACTTTTTTTTTCCTTTTGGTACCCCCGAGGTTTACAAAAAGTTCTCACCGTAACCAAAAGTTAACATTTATCAAATTTCCATCCAAAAATCAGAATTTCCGTTAAAAAAAAGGTAAAATAAAATAAAACTTATTTTTTCCAAGAAGAAAAGGTCATTATTCGTTCTCTCTATTCTCGATCTCGCTCCCGATTTTTCCAAGTAACCCTTTCTTCTTTCTCTGATTTTCGCTTCCTTCGATTTCCATGGCAAATCTTTCGCCTTTCACTTCTTCGCAGGCGTTAAGCTCACACAACCTCTACCACTGTGAGATGTCTCGAGAGGAGATTGCAGAGTGGAATTCGTTTGGGGGTTTTCCGGAGGGGACTCGTTTTCATGCCTTGACGGTTGAAATGCTTGACTGGGTCCGGTCGGGATGGGTTTGTTTTCTTGATTAGCCCTTCACCCTCGGCCAAAAATTCCCTTTTTCTTCCTTCATTCAAAACTTTATTAGCACCTTAAAGGTTTCCCCTTGCCAAATTCTTCCGACCATCTAGCGCACTCTCGCCTGAATCGGTGAGCTTGCTGCGAAGCTGGGATTGGAGATGACCATGGGTGAGCTCCTATTAGCCTAATGAAAGTCCCTAGTTTTGATAATGACAAACTCAATGGTATTTAATGTTTGTCCAAGTGCTTATCTCAGGTAAGTCCCAGGGATGCCCATGTTTGTCCAAAAGATGAGATACTTCCAAGTGGTAAATGAGAGTGCCAGTTTAGTGTGGGACCAGATAACGTGTTCCCGAACCATCGAGACATAACAATTTCTTTCATTTCGAAAGGTACAATACTAATATTCGTGGCTTGCTTGAAAGTCGCTATATGTTGGTCGGGATTGATAGTCCCTTCATACTTTGGTACCTCTGGGACGAGATATTTTCGGGATATGTCAACTCTTGCAATATCAGGTGCAAAGGGGGAGTCGGTATAACCATCTCTCCTTTCTACTGCTATTGGTTGAGGTGCTCCTAGGACCTGAGCAATCCGGTCTTCCAAGGCCCTAAGGCGTTCCCTTAATCGGGAAACCTTAGTATCTTCCCGAGTGGCCCTTGAGGAATTACCATTTACCTGGTTACCTGTTGACGGTTTGATGTCGTTAAGAGTGATGAGGCTTAGATCGTCCATGTCCAAACGCCTAGCGACTCCGCTCAACATGTCTGTCCTTTGATGGTAAGCTGGGGCCGACTGTACCTGAGATCGAAGCAAATTACGTTGATTAGTCAAGGTTTCAATTTGCTTTCTGTATATCTCGGTAAATTTAGCATTGACCTCCTTTTGGCTTTCCAACTCTTTTTGAAGAGCCAATATAGTCGCACGGAATTCGGTGATGACACTAGATTCGCCTCCTCCTTGCTGCTCGGAATTTCCAGTGTTTCCATCATTATTCGAGCAGCAAGGATGGGCTTCTCTTCACTTGGTTTTGGGCTTGATTTTATGAGGCCCAATATACAGTCTCATTTGGTGTACAATCTCATCACATACACATATGACATATGTAATTGTGATCAGGAGCGTTGTGTATAATTTGTGGAGTTTTTTGCCGTTCGGGGTTGGAAGAAATTTGATGTTAACTGACTCGGTTGTCTGACTTGTTGATTTTGCGAGAGTCGAACAGCAGGATCGGCCCATTAAAGAGACTTGAGTCTAGCCCGCCAGTTGGGCCCATTTTCTTTGTTTCCGACCTCTGCTTTAGCTTCTCCATGTTGTCTGATATGCACGACAATATCATTTTTGGTGTAAACTGAACAAACCCTAAATCAATAATTGTGGGTTGGCCCAGCACAACCCGACCACTTGCGATTAGTAAGTACGTAATCAATTGTATTTTTTCTGCATTTATATTTTGAGCTACCAACGTGTACTATGGTTTCCTAGAGCGTGGCCCGGCCTTTTGGTTCTTTGTATACTACGCAAACCCTCTATTTTGTTTTTACAAAAACTAATATACGGTCGGTATGTGTTGATTCTGACATGTATGGATATGAACACATTATAATGAATGATGTTACAGCTACTGATATTGCTTATAAGAATTGATGACATTAATCAGTCTTGGAGTTTAAATGCTGTTTTCGATCGTGTGGTTACATACGGTTTGTGTGTGCTATGATTGCAATGTATAACGGGCTGCTACTTCTTGATCGAGGAACGACGTGTCCCTCTTGCTATTGTAGAAACAGATTCTTTGACAATGGTCAATCTTCTTAATGGAGCTCTGCCGCCTACCCATCCCGACTTTTCGTTGACAGTTCCATGCCGCGCTCTAATCCAACACTTGCCTTGGAGATCTTCTAATAAAATAGCTGCTTAGTTAATCACTAGGATTTTAGTATATGACATCATTTTTAATGCTCCAATCACTAGGATATGGCGCTTTGTGGCTCTCTCTTTTGTCTGATCCATGTATGGTGTATTTAATGATACAACGATTGGCGCAAGTGTTTGAAGTACCACACATGAGTTGCCGCGCGACATGGACACCTCTTCATGGCAAATTTTTATCTTGCTAGCTAGCTTAATTAATTGTCACATTTCTATTGATATTTGTGCCGACACCGTGCAATTCAAATAGATTTATGAAGAACAAATTAGCATATATGAGCACTAGTGGAACTAGGAATTTGTCTCAAAGGGGGCTAGGTATAATGAGTACTCAAATTACATTGATCTGTTTTAGGCAGATCAACATTAGACACGCTCGGAACACTTGATGGATAAGGATCGGGATTAAAACAAGAGCCCACAATTTGTGAACCCCCAATAGGTGAAAAACATTTCTTCATATGTTGAAACTAACCGTTAAAGAACAGTATAATCATTAGAACTTGAAGTCAGAAATTAATGTATAGATTCTCGGCAATTGCATTTGTATGTAGATTCTCGGCAAATAATACTTTTCTTCTCTGTGCTAATTAATTGCATCCTCAAGAACCATAAATAATTTCCTTCTATGCTGTATACAATCATCATCATCAACGATTTTCAAGAATTTTTTTATAATATAAAGAACAATACATAATTAAGAAAAGGAAACAGAAATCTAACACTGGGCTTGTGGTTGAAGCAAGAGAAGAATGCAATTATTTATGTAGGTGATGGGGTCTCGTCCGGATCGGATGATATCAAAATTTAAATTTATAAACCGAACCCCAATTGTAGTAAAAGAGGTAGGGTGTCGAACACACGGGAGTTCGTGCGTTGAGAGTACCCAAAAGACTAAAAAGAGGTAAAAGAAAGGTAAAAACGAGGAAAATCAAAGAGAACACCTCGGACCGACACTGGTCACTTCGGTACGAGGGTGGATCGAGGTTGATTTGGCCGGGACCGACACACACAACGTCGGGCCCGATGTACTGGGTAACTCGATTAGGCAACTTTGGTAGATCGGTCTTGGGTTTTTGGTTTCCTTCCCTAACTAGACTTGGGTGATTCCACCCCAATTCAGCCAATAAGTGTTGATCCTTGTGAGATCGAGGTTGTTAGCCTTTGATCCCTCCACTCTACACTTCGACCCAAGGGAGTTTCCACTCGCCTTCGATGCTAGGTCTAGTGATGGGTCCGAGATTGCTCCCGCTTACTCTTACCAATCACAAGCCCTAGGTCCCTTGTTCCCACAAGAGAATTGAAGCTCAATGTAGAGAGGATTCCTAGATCAAGCACTCAAGGCTATGGAATTGGGGGTTCCTACCCAATCCTAGCTAGGGGTTTCCCCCATAGCCCAAGACTATGGAATCTACTCCATCAAGTAAGAGTAAAAAGCAATCAAATGGTAAATCAAGCAAAACTCAATCATCAAACTCAAATCAAGGCTTAATTGCATTCAAATCCAAAGGGATCACAATATCCAAGTCTCAATTCTACTAAACCAAAGCAAAACAAGTTCAAAACTCACTAATCTCCTCTCTAGCTCCACCGATCTCTCTTCTCTTCTCCTCCTCCTCTCTTCTCCTTGCTCTCCAAGTCTTCCTTGAGCCTTTTGAGAGTGATTTTTGTGTGGGATTAATTGATCCTCCTCTATGCTCTCTAATCACCTCTAATTATCCTCTCTCTTGGATTGGGGATCAAGGAATTCCCAATTTAGAAGAAGGGCAAAATTGGAAGATCACTACATTGTGCCTTGGAGCCCAATCCTTTCCTTTGCCGACTCGGACCGACGCGGGCGGACATCGGGCCCGACGTTGGGAACGTCGGTCCTATGCTCTGGTGCTCGAACTCGGGCCCGACTTGGTAGTAACTCGATCCGGGGTCTCGGTCCTTCTTCTCTTCTTGGTTTTCCTTGAGTTCCTCTTCATTCTTTGCATGGCTCTTCCGCTCCTTAGCTACCTTGCTTGGCTCCTTCTTATAAACTTCTCCGAAACGTCCTCAAACGCGCCATTTTACCTACAAAACATAACAAACTCGCATAGTTTCCGAATCTTGTAGAAAACCGGGAACTAAGCTAAAAAGGGACGAAACTAACAAAGAAAGGAATGAAAAACACTTATTTACAAGGGAAATTAACTACTAAAACACCACCAAAATGAGAGACATTAGTAGGTAAAATGGAAGAAATGTTAACCAATGCAACTTTTTTGGTTTTAATCTTTAAAAACCCACTTGTCTAAGATCGAGTACTTTAACTTGAACTGTAAGTGGATTAATGGTATTTGACTTCTCAAAGGAAGCAAAACTTGATGGGCTTTAAAAGGTTCTATTATCAAGTGAAATTTACAACACCTAAATGTACAACGAATTTTGGTGATGAAGGTGGATAAAAGAATGTGTCTTTTTGGTTGAAAAAAACATTAGAATGTGTCTTAGAGCGGATTTAACGGTTGGCCCATTGAATTAGTCACCAACTTAAAAAATTAATACTTTTTGAATCCAAATAACATTAAAATAAATTATCTAATTCTTTAATATTTTATTCATAAAGGTGTCATGTTGTGCTTCAAAGACCAAAAGCCAAATTGGTCTACACCAGGACCGATCTTCAGCGTAAAAAATTCCCTTTTGCATTATTTTTATTATTTTTATTGTTATTTAATTCCCAAGGCCAAATTTTGGCCTACCAATGACAATACTCTTATAGTGATGAGGAGTACTAAATTCCATATAATTTACTGTACCGACTTAGCCCCTCTCTCTTATTTTGAGATTGCATGCAATTTTGGGTGGAAGTTATGTTGGGACGATATTAAGGGCGCTAGTCTCTAATATCGAACCAATGATGGAAGTCCCTAGTTTTGATAACGACAAACTCAATGGTATTTAATACTATTCAAGTGTTCATCTCAGGTAAGTCCCAGGAACGCCCATGAGTGAGAAAGGACAACAAGTGAACGAGAGTCCCTAAGCAATAGGGACGCACTCCATCAGAATATCCAAACCTGAACAAAGAATGGAGTCCCTGCGAGATAGGACGGCGTCCTCATCGAGAAGGGACGCGCGCCTAAATTATGCAAGATGCGTTGAACATTCTCTGGCTATGTATTGAGACTTCTTTGCCTAAAATCTGGGTCCAATGATACCCCTAAATGCAGTATCAAAATTTGATTTTCAAATTTTGAATAGTGCATTTACTTCGATTGGACGTTTGGAAACGCCTAGGTTTTCGGGATTTTTGTTCTACAACTCTTCATAATGACCTGCGTCAATCCTTCTCCCGCCATCACTTCATATTCGTTCTCTCTATTCTCGATCTCGCTCCCGATTTTTCCAAGTAACCCTTTCTTCTTTCTCTGATTTTCGCTTCCTTCGATTTCCATGGCAAATCTTTTGCCTTTCACTTCTTCGCAGGCGTTAAGCTCACACAACCTCTACCACTGTGAGATGTCTCGAGAGGAGATTGCAGAGTGGAATTCGTTTGGGGGATTTCCGGAGGGGACTCATTTTCATGCCTCGACGGTTGAAATGCTTGACTGGGTCCGGTCGGAATGGGTTTGTTTTCTTGATTAGCCCTTCACCCTCGGCCAGAAATTCCCTTTTTCTTCCTTCATTCGGGACTTTATTAGCACCTTAAAGGTTTCCCCTTGCCAAATTCTTCCGACCATCTAGCGCACTCTCGCCTGAATCGATGAGCTTGCTGCGAAGCTGGGATTGGAGATGACCATGGGTAAGCTCCTATTAGCCTAATGAAAGTCCCTAGTTTTGATAATGACAAACTCAATGGTATTTAATGTTTGTCCAAGTGCTTATCTCAGGTAAGTCCCAGGGACGCCCATGTTTGTCCAAAAGATGAGATACTTCCATGTGGTAAATGAGAGTGCCAGTTTAGTGTGGGACCAGATAACGTGTTCCCGAACCATCGACACATAACAATTTCTTTCATTTCGAAAGGTACAATACTAATATTCGTGGCTTGCTTGAAAGTCGCTATATGTTGGTCGGGATTGATAGTCCCTTCATACTTTGGTACCTCTGGGACGAGATATTTTCGGGATATGTCAACTCTTGCAATATCAGGTGCAAAGGGGGAGTCGGTATAACCATCTCTCCTTTCTACTGCTATTGGTTGAGGTGCTCCTAGGACCTGAGCAATCCGGTCTTCCAAGGCCCTAAGGCGTTCCCTTAATCGGGAAACCTTAGTATCTTCCCGAGTGGCCCTTGAGGAATTACCATTTACCTGGTTACCTGTTGACGGTTTGATGTCGTTAAGAGTGATGAGGCTTGGATCGTCCATGTCCAAACGCCTAGCGACTCCGCTCAACATGTCTGTCCTTTGATGGTAAGCTGGGGCCGACTGTACCTGAGATCGAAGCAAATTACGTTGATTAGTCAAGGTTTCAATTTGCTTTCTGTATATCTCGGTAAATTTAGCATTGACCTCCTTTTGGCTTTCCAACTCTTTTTGAAGAGCCAACATAGTCGCACGGAATTCGGTGATGACACTAGATTCGCCTCCTCCTTGCTGCTCGGAATTTCCAGTGTTTCCATCATTGTTCGAGCAGCAAGGATGGGCTTCTCTTCACTTGGTTTTGGGCTTGATTTTATGAGGCCCAATATACAGTCTCATTTGGTGTACAATCTCATCACATACACATATGACATATGTAATTGTGAACACGAGCGTTATATATAATTTTTGGAGTTTTTTGCCGTTTAGGGTTGGAAGAAATTTGATTTTAACTGACTCGGTTGTTTGACTTGTTCATTTTGTGATAGTCAAAAAGCAGGATCGGCCCATTAAAGAGACTTGAGTCTAGCCCGACAGTTGGGCCCAGTTTCTTTGTTTCCGACCTCTCCTTTAACTTCTCCATGTTGTCTGATATGCACGAAAATATCATTTTTGGTGTAAACTGAACAAACCCTAAATCAATAATTGTGGGTTGGCCCAGCACAACCCGACCACTTGCAATTAGTAAGTACGTAATCAATTGTATTTTTTCTGCATTTATATTTTGAGCTACCAACGTGTACTATGGTTTCCTAGAGCGTGGCCCGGCCTTTTGATTCTTTGTATACTACGCAAACCCTCTATTTTGTTTTTACAAGAACTAATATACGGTCGGTATGTGTTGATTCTGACATGTATGGATATGCACACATTATAATGAATGCTGTTATAGCTACTGATACTGCTTATAAGAATTGATGACATTAATCAATCTTGGAGTTTAAATGCTGTTTTCGATCGTGTGGTTATGTACGGTTTGTGTGTGCTATGATTGCAATGTATAACGGGCTGCTACTTCTTGATCGAGGAACGACGTGTCCCTCTTGCTGTTGTAGAAATAGATTCTCTGACAATGGTCAATCTTCTCAATGGAGCTCTGCCGCCTACCCATCCCGACTTTTCATTGACAGTCCCATGCCGCGCTCTAATCCAACACTTGCCTTGGAGATCTTCTAATAAAATAGCTGCTTAGCTAATCACTAGGATTTTAGTATATGGCATCATTTTTAATGCTCCAATCACTAGGATATGGCGCTTTGTGGCTCTCTCTTTTGACTGATCCATGTATAGTGTATTTAATGATACAACGATTGGCACAAGTGTTTGAGGTACCACACATGAGTTTCCGCGCGACCTGGACACCTCTTCATGGCAAATTTTTATCTTGCTAGCTAGCTTAATTAATTGTCACATTTCTATTGATATATGTGCCGACACCGTGCAATTCAAATAGATTTATGAAGAACAAATTAGCATATATGAGCACTAGTGGAACTAGGAATTTGTCTCAAAGGGGGCTAGGTATAATGAGTACTCAAATTACATTGATCTGTTTTAGGCAGATCAACATTAGACACGCTCGGAACACTTGATGGATAAGGATCGGGATTAAAACAAGAGCCCACAATTTGTGAACCCCCAATAGGTGAAAAACATTTCTTCATATGTTGAAACTAACCGTTAAAGAACAGTATAATCATTAGAACTTGAAGTCAGAAATTAATGTATAGATTCTCGGCAATTGCATTTGTATGTAGATTCTCGGCAAATAATACTTTTCTTCTCTGTGCTAATTAATTGCATCCTCAAGAACCATAAATAATTTCCTTCTATGCTGTATACAATCATCATCATCAACGATTTTCAAGAATTTTTTTATAATATAAAGAACAATACATAATTAAGAAAAGGAAACAGAAATCTAACACTGGGCTTGTGGTTGAAGCAAGAGAAGAATGCAATTATTTATGTAGGTGATGGGGTCTCGTCCGGATCGGATGATATCAAAATTTAAATTTATAAACCGAACCCCAATTGTAGTAAAAGAGGTAGGGTGTCGAACACACGGGAGTTCGTGCGTTGAGAGTACCCAAAAGACTAAAAAGAGGTAAAAGAAAGGTAAAAACGAGGAAAATCAAAGAGAACACCTCGGACCGACACTGGTCACTTCGGTACGAGGGTGGATCGAGGTTGATTTGGCCGGGACCGACACACACAACGTCGGGCCCGATGTACTGGGTAACTCGATTAGGCAACTTTGGTAGATCGGTCTTGGGTTTTTGGTTTCCTTCCCTAACTAGACTTGGGTGATTCCACCCCAATTCAGCCAATAAGTGTTGATCCTTGTGAGATCGAGGTTGTTAGCCTTTGATCCCTCCACTCTACACTTCGACCCAAGGGAGTTTCCACTCGCCTTCGATGCTAGGTCTAGTGATGGGTCCGAGATTGCTCCCGCTTACTCTTACCAATCACAAGCCCTAGGTCCCTTGTTCCCACAAGAGAATTGAAGCTCAATGTAGAGAGGATTCCTAGATCAAGCACTCAAGGCTATGGAATTGGGGGTTCCTACCCAATCCTAGCTAGGGGTTTCCCCCATAGCCCAAGACTATGGAATCTACTCCATCAAGTAAGAGTAAAAAGCAATCAAATGGTAAATCAAGCAAAACTCAATCATCAAACTCAAATCAAGGCTTAATTGCATTCAAATCCAAAGGGATCACAATATCCAAGTCTCAATTCTACTAAACCAAAGCAAAACAAGTTCAAAACTCACTAATCTCCTCTCTAGCTCCACCGATCTCTCTTCTCTTCTCCTCCTCCTCTCTTCTCCTTGCTCTCCAAGTCTTCCTTGAGCCTTTTGAGAGTGATTTTTGTGTGGGATTAATTGATCCTCCTCTATGCTCTCTAATCACCTCTAATTATCCTCTCTCTTGGATTGGGGATCAAGGAATTCCCAATTTAGAAGAAGGGCAAAATTGGAAGATCACTACATTGTGCCTTGGAGCCCAATCCTTTCCTTTGCCGACTCGGACCGACGCGGGCGGACATCGGGCCCGACGTTGGGAACGTCGGTCCTATGCTCTGGTGCTCGAACTCGGGCCCGACTTGGTAGTAACTCGATCCGGGGTCTCGGTCCTTCTTCTCTTCTTGGTTTTCCTTGAGTTCCTCTTCATTCTTTGCATGGCTCTTCCGCTCCTTAGCTACCTTGCTTGGCTCCTTCTTATAAACTTCTCCGAAACGTCCTCAAACGCGCCATTTTACCTACAAAACATAACAAACTCGCATAGTTTCCGAATCTTGTAGAAAACCGGGAACTAAGCTAAAAAGGGACGAAACTAACAAAGAAAGGAATGAAAAACACTTATTTACAAGGGAAATTAACTACTAAAACACCACCAAAATGAGAGACATTAGTAGGTAAAATGGAAGAAATGTTAACCAATGCAACTTTTTTGGTTTTAATCTTTAAAAACCCACTTGTCTAAGATCGAGTACTTTAACTTGAACTGTAAGTGGATTAATGGTATTTGACTTCTCAAAGGAAGCAAAACTTGATGGGCTTTAAAAGGTTCTATTATCAAGTGAAATTTACAACACCTAAATGTACAACGAATTTTGGTGATGAAGGTGGATAAAAGAATGTGTCTTTTTGGTTGAAAAAAACATTAGAATGTGTCTTAGAGCGGATTTAACGGTTGGCCCATTGAATTAGTCACCAACTTAAAAAATTAATACTTTTTGAATCCAAATAACATTAAAATAAATTATCTAATTCTTTAATATTTTATTCATAAAGGTGTCATGTTGTGCTTCAAAGACCAAAAGCCAAATTGGTCTACACCAGGACCGATCTTCAGCGTAAAAAATTCCCTTTTGCATTATTTTTATTATTTTTATTGTTATTTAATTCCCAAGGCCAAATTTTGGCCTACCAATGACAATACTCTTATAGTGATGAGGAGTACTAAATTCCATATAATTTACTGTACCGACTTAGCCCCTCTCTCTTATTTTGAGATTGCATGCAATTTTGGGTGGAAGTTATGTTGGGACGATATTAAGGGCGCTAGTCTCTAATATCGAACCAATGATGGAAGTCCCTAGTTTTGATAACGACAAACTCAATGGTATTTAATACTATTCAAGTGTTCATCTCAGGTAAGTCCCAGGAACGCCCATGAGTGAGAAAGGACAACAAGTGAACGAGAGTCCCTAAGCAATAGGGACGCACTCCATCAGAATATCCAAACCTGAACAAAGAATGGAGTCCCTGCGAGATAGGACGGCGTCCTCATCGAGAAGGGACGCGCGCCTAAATTATGCAAGATGCGTTGAACATTCTCTGGCTATGTATTGAGACTTCTTTGCCTAAAATCTGGGTCCAATGATACCCCTAAATGCAGTATCAAAATTTGATTTTCAAATTTTGAATAGTGCATTTACTTCGATTGGACGTTTGGAAACGCCTAGGTTTTCGGGATTTTTGTTCTACAACTCTTCATAATGACCTGCGTCAATCCTTCTCCCGCCATCACTTCATATTCGTTCTCTCTATTCTCGATCTCGCTCCCGATTTTTCCAAGTAACCCTTTCTTCTTTCTCTGATTTTCGCTTCCTTCGATTTCCATGGCAAATCTTTTGCCTTTCACTTCTTCGCAGGCGTTAAGCTCACACAACCTCTACCACTGTGAGATGTCTCGAGAGGAGATTGCAGAGTGGAATTCGTTTGGGGGATTTCCGGAGGGGACTCATTTTCATGCCTCGACGGTTGAAATGCTTGACTGGGTCCGGTCGGAATGGGTTTGTTTTCTTGATTAGCCCTTCACCCTCGGCCAGAAATTCCCTTTTTCTTCCTTCATTCGGGACTTTATTAGCACCTTAAAGGTTTCCCCTTGCCAAATTCTTCCGACCATCTAGCGCACTCTCGCCTGAATCGATGAGCTTGCTGCGAAGCTGGGATTGGAGATGACCATGGGTAAGCTCCTATTAGCCTAATGAAAGTCCCTAGTTTTGATAATGACAAACTCAATGGTATTTAATGTTTGTCCAAGTGCTTATCTCAGGTAAGTCCCAGGGACGCCCATGTTTGTCCAAAAGATGAGATACTTCCATGTGGTAAATGAGAGTGCCAGTTTAGTGTGGGACCAGATAACGTGTTCCCGAACCATCGACACATAACAATTTCTTTCATTTCGAAAGGTACAATACTAATATTCGTGGCTTGCTTGAAAGTCGCTATATGTTGGTCGGGATTGATAGTCCCTTCATACTTTGGTACCTCTGGGACGAGATATTTTCGGGATATGTCAACTCTTGCAATATCAGGTGCAAAGGGGGAGTCGGTATAACCATCTCTCCTTTCTACTGCTATTGGTTGAGGTGCTCCTAGGACCTGAGCAATCCGGTCTTCCAAGGCCCTAAGGCGTTCCCTTAATCGGGAAACCTTAGTATCTTCCCGAGTGGCCCTTGAGGAATTACCATTTACCTGGTTACCTGTTGACGGTTTGATGTCGTTAAGAGTGATGAGGCTTGGATCGTCCATGTCCAAACGCCTAGCGACTCCGCTCAACATGTCTGTCCTTTGATGGTAAGCTGGGGCCGACTGTACCTGAGATCGAAGCAAATTACGTTGATTAGTCAAGGTTTCAATTTGCTTTCTGTATATCTCGGTAAATTTAGCATTGACCTCCTTTTGGCTTTCCAACTCTTTTTGAAGAGCCAACATAGTCGCACGGAATTCGGTGATGACACTAGATTCGCCTCCTCCTTGCTGCTCGGAATTTCCAGTGTTTCCATCATTGTTCGAGCAGCAAGGATGGGCTTCTCTTCACTTGGTTTTGGGCTTGATTTTATGAGGCCCAATATACAGTCTCATTTGGTGTACAATCTCATCACATACACATATGACATATGTAATTGTGAACACGAGCGTTATATATAATTTTTGGAGTTTTTTGCCGTTTAGGGTTGGAAGAAATTTGATTTTAACTGACTCGGTTGTTTGACTTGTTCATTTTGTGATAGTCAAAAAGCAGGATCGGCCCATTAAAGAGACTTGAGTCTAGCCCGACAGTTGGGCCCAGTTTCTTTGTTTCCGACCTCTCCTTTAACTTCTCCATGTTGTCTGATATGCACGAAAATATCATTTTTGGTGTAAACTGAACAAACCCTAAATCAATAATTGTGGGTTGGCCCAGCACAACCCGACCACTTGCAATTAGTAAGTACGTAATCAATTGTATTTTTTCTGCATTTATATTTTGAGCTACCAACGTGTACTATGGTTTCCTAGAGCGTGGCCCGGCCTTTTGATTCTTTGTATACTACGCAAACCCTCTATTTTGTTTTTACAAGAACTAATATACGGTCGGTATGTGTTGATTCTGACATGTATGGATATGCACACATTATAATGAATGCTGTTATAGCTACTGATACTGCTTATAAGAATTGATGACATTAATCAATCTTGGAGTTTAAATGCTGTTTTCGATCGTGTGGTTATGTACGGTTTGTGTGTGCTATGATTGCAATGTATAACGGGCTGCTACTTCTTGATCGAGGAACGACGTGTCCCTCTTGCTGTTGTAGAAATAGATTCTCTGACAATGGTCAATCTTCTCAATGGAGCTCTGCCGCCTACCCATCCCGACTTTTCATTGACAGTCCCATGCCGCGCTCTAATCCAACACTTGCCTTGGAGATCTTCTAATAAAATAGCTGCTTAGCTAATCACTAGGATTTTAGTATATGGCATCATTTTTAATGCTCCAATCACTAGGATACGGCGCTTTGTGGCTCTCTCTTTTGACTGATCCATGTATAGTGTATTTAATGATACAACGATTGGCACAAGTGTTTGAGGTACCACACATGAGTTTCCGCGCGACCTGGACACCTCTTCATGGCAAATTTTTATCTTGCTAGCTAGCTTAATTAATTGTCACATTTCTATTGATATATGTGCCGACACCGTGCAATTCAAATAGATTTATGAAGAACAAATCAGCATATATGAGCACCGGTGGAACTAGGAATTTGTCTGAGAGGGGGTAAGTATAATGAGTACTCAAATTACATTGATCTGTTTTAGGCAGATCAACATTAGACACGCTCGGAACACTTGATGGATAAGGATCGGGATTAAAACAAGAGCCCACAATTTGTGAACCCCCAATAGGTGAAAAACATTTCTTCATATGTTGAAACTAACCGTTAAAGAACAGTATAATCATTAGAACTTGAAGTCAGAAATTAATGTAAAGATTTCAAACCTATACTTGCGTGTAGATTTTCGGCAATTGCATTTGTATGTAGATTCTCGACAAATAATACTTTTCTGCTCTGTGCTAATTAATTGCATACTCAAGAACCATAAATAATTTCCTTCTATGTTGTATACAATCATCATCATCAACGATTTTCAAGAATTTTTTTTTTAATATAAAGAACAATACATAATTAAGAAAAGGAAACAGAAATCTAACACTAGGCTTGTGGTTGAAGCAAGAGAAGAATGCAATTATTTATATAGGTAAAATGGAAGAAATGTTAACCAATGCAACTTTTTTGGTTTTAATCTTTAAAAACTCACTTGTCTAAGATCGAGAACTTAAGTTGAACTGTAAGTGGATTAATGGTAATTGACTTGTCAAAGGAAGCAAAACTTGTTGGGCTTTAGAAGGTTCTATTAGCAAGTGAAATTTACAACACCTAAATGTACAACGAATTTTGTTGATGAAGGTGGATAAAAGAATGTGTCTTTTTTGGTTGAAAAAAACATTAGAATGTGTCTTAGAGCGGATTTAACGGTTGGCCCATTGAATTGGTCACTAACTTAAAAAATTAATACTTTTTGAATCCAAATAACATTAAAATAAATAATCTAATTCTTTAATATTTTATTCATACAGGTGCCATGTTGTGCTTCAAAGACCAAAAGCCAAATTGGTCTACACCAAGACCGATCTTCAGCGTAAAAAATTCCCTTTTGCATTATTATTGATTTTTTATTGTTATTTAATTACCAAGGCCAAATTTTGGCCTCCAATGACAATACTCTTATAGTGATGAGGAGTACTAAATTCCATATAATTTATTGTACCGGGTTAGCCCCTCTTTCTTATTCTCAGATTGCATGCAACTTTGGGTGGAAGTTATGTTGGGACGATATTAAGGGCACTAGTCTCTAATATCGAACCAATGATGGAAGTCCCTAGTTTTGATAATGACAAACTCAATGGTATTTATTACTGTTCAAGTGTTCATCTCAGGTAAGTCCCAGGAACGCCCATGAGTGAAAAAAGACAACAAGTGAACGAGAGTCCCTAAGCAATAGGGACGCACTCCATCAGAATATCCAAAGCTGAACAAAGAATGGAGTTCCTGCGAGATAGGACGGCGTCCTCATCGAGAAGGGGCACGCACCTAAATTATGCAGAAGTTCAAATTTAAAACCAAGGCCGCCCCATCATGATTATATCATAATCGACCGTAGTCCTTAGAAGGAAGCTTCCTATGTCTGGGCACATGCAAATACTTCCAAAGAAGTCGCTTTCCAGAAGATGGTGCCATGACCACGCGGAGGCTTCCCAAGCGGTGACAAAGTTGACTTCCTCAAGATGCGAATCGTACCGTTGAAGGAAGACAACAGATCTTGCAGTAAACTCAGAGGACGCTACAGGACAAAAGCCACTACCGTATAAATACTCCTCAAGGGTTATGCATAGCGGTGTGGACTTGGAAGATTTCTCTTGAGCTCACTCCTGAAGCATTTAAGTTCAAGAACGAACATCAAGAAGATCAAGTGAGCTTGAATTGAGAGAAGAAGAAGTCCAACCACATCAAATCCAAAAAGAAATCACAAAGAGTTAGAAAGATAGTTTGTCTCTCAGGAAGTATTGTGAGAGACGTGAGTGTTTAGCTACCTTATAGAAACGAGTGTTAGGTTACGTGTTAGGCTAAAAGGAGAAGTAACTAGTGAGACTAAGGACGCACACTTAGCTCAGAGAATTGTAATTGCTCGCCTGTACTCTGTAAGGACTCACTCTAAATAAGATAAGGACGGCTATTCGAAAATCCTCCTCGTAGGTAGAGGTTTACCCATAAGACTAGTTGGTCTTAGTGGGGTTCCTTTATAAATCCCTGAGTCATTTATCTTATTTGTTTTACCGCTTAAGTCTTTTATTTCTGCTGCAATTAAGGACGCCCTTAACTCTGTTAAGGACGCCCACTCAACTGACTTACGATCCAACAAATGGTATCAGAGCAGGCGCTCTAGATTTTTCTAAGTTGTAGGTAAAACATGGAGATGGAACTTATAGGTATCAACAGTGTGAAGCCTCCTCGCCTCACGGACGGCAACAACAACGGATGGAAGGTCAGATTCGAGAACTTCGTCCGTAGCCAGAATTATCAATGCTGGAAGGTTATAAGGGACGGTGATCTTGAAGTACTTGCTGCCAAAAAGGACAAAGAAGAGGACTGGGGTCCCGAAGAGTTTAAGCTGATGGAAACAAACACCAAGGCCATTTGTTTCTTGCAAACTGCGCTTTACGAAAGGGACGCTACCCGTGTGTGCAACTTGTCAACTGCCAAGCTCCAATGGGAGGCGCTTGAGAAGTACCATGTCGGGACGCTAGAAATGAAGGAATACGTCCAATTGGATGCTAAAAGGGGCTTCTGCAAATTCAAAATGCTTCCAAATGAGTCCATCACCGACTACTCATTCCGTTTTGAAGGCTTGTTGACCAAGTTGAAGAAGTTGGGAGTCACCGAGACAGAAATCACACAAAGGATGAGAATCCAAGTTTTGATTGACGGCCTTACGGGAGACTGGAACTTTGACAAGACTACCTTTAAGGAGAATCAAGCTAACAAAGGAGTGTCGATGATTGAAATCTGTGGAAAGCTAATGCAATACGAAACGAGAAGAATTCAAGACAAGCTTGAATTAGAGCACGACCCTCCTCACAATGAAGTCACCTTGAGACTTGAGGCTGGGACGCAGACACATCAATAAAAACTTCATCTTCAAGCCATGTTAGAACGAGCAGGAAAGACGGATGAACAGAACGCTGAGGACGATGAGCTGGCTCTCTTGCACAAAATTCTTCGTGCTTGGGTAAAGAGGGGCAAAGTCCCAAGAAAGAATTTGCCATTCCAAAAGGAGAATCCTAAGCTAAATGAGGAAGAGACGAAGGAAGTGACATGTTACAAGTGTAACAAGAAGGGTCACTTTGCTAAAAATTGCTACTCCGGAAAAGAGTTGAAGAAGCGAGCTCTAATTGGTGCCTATGAAGCTGCATGGGACGACCTTGACTCAGACGATGAAGGACCGTCAGAGAGTATGTGCTATATGGCAATGGAGGACGCTCCCAAGGACGTCTCAAATGCTGAATAGAAGGTATCTCATGACTCCATGATAAGCTCTCTCGACAATTGTTCTAAGCCTAAGCTTATTAAACTCATTGCTAAAATCATGCAAGAAAGCTATATCATGAAAGAACGCCTTGACTTGCTTGAAGATGAGTCTAGAAACATTGTTGTTGAATGTGAGGGTTGTGATAAAATGTCTAAAGAGCTAGAGTCCTCACAAGAATGCTCTAATTCCCTAAAATCCGAGATGGCGTGTCTTAAAATGGAGAACGCTAAGCTAAGAGAGGAAATCAAGATCCTAGGGAAGGCTCCCGCAACCGAACCTGTAAAGCCCATCCAATTTGTTCCTGCCAAGAGAGGTCTAGGATACAACTCCCCATCCGGTTCTAAGTACTCATTGCCTAGTGACTTTGAGGCTAGCAAGACGATTGAGTTGGAATTCGAAAAAGCGAAAACCAGACATATTGAAGAAAGAATTAGAGTCTTAGATAGTGGAAAGTCTGGACATAGGGACTACTACACCAACTCCAAGAGTCATAAAATTTACAAAAAGATTGCTAAGGGAGATGGTTCAAAAGTGGTTAACCCTAAAAAGATGGAGAAGAATAGAATTCAAAAACAAAGTAGAAAGTACTACCTTGGGTTATACTATAGAACTTGCTGGCATTGTGGTAAGGTTAGACACTACAGGTATGAGTGTGCTAAGTTAGAGGAAGATCTTGAAAATGGGAAAAAGGCTAGATGTGGTAGGAAGAACGCTAAGCCAAAATTTGCTGCTAGGACGAATGCTGGTGTGCATAATGCTAAAAATCAGTCCTTTAGGAAGCATGCTAGAAGGACAAATGATGTAAATGTGTATGATTATTTGCCTTTGAAAGAGACGTACCCCTATAACGAACCACGTAAGGGTCACCTTGCCTGGGTCGCAAAGAACTAATTCTCTTTTTCAGGTAGAGGCGAGGAAAAGCCCGTGGATCATTGACGGTGGCGCATCAAACCATATGAATGGAAGCCAGATCCACCTCACCTCTATCCAAGCAAATACCTACGGCGGAATTGTGTCGTTTGGTAGCAAGGGCAAAGGAAAGATTCAAGGGACGGGTGTTGCAAAATTGAACAAATCAACAAGAATTGCCAACGTGATCCTTGTTGAGGACTTGGGCTTTAACTTATTAAGCGTCTCCCAAATATGTGATCAAGGTGACAACCTAGTCACATTTGACTCTCAAGAGTGCCGAGTCATCAACAAGAAGTCCCAAGAAGTCATTCTCAAAGGAATTAGAAAGAATAACATGTACGTGTTCAATAAGGAGTTTGAACTGTCCTCAAAGTTGTGTCTGTCCGTCACCTCAGAGGATGCCGATCTCTGGCATCGTCGTCTTGGTCATGCCGGACCGAGCACCATCTTCAAACTTCATCAACAATATCTTGTTAGAGGACTTCCCCGAATCAATCCAGATCAAGCTGAACAATGTGAAGCGTGCATTAAAGGGAAGCAAACATGATCGTCCTATAAATCCAAAAATGAAGTGAGCACAACAAAGCCATTAGAACTCCTTCATATGGATTTGTGTGGACCCATGAGGACTCAAAGCTTCGGTGGAAAGAGGTACATGTACGTTCTTGTAGATGATTTTTCTCGATTCACCTGGGTTCTCTTCTTGGTGTCAAAAACAGATGCTTTCAAGATGTTCAAAATCTTCATCAAACAAGTGGAAGTTGCTCTTAGGACGCGCTTAAAAGCCCTAAGGTGATACCATGGGAATGAGTTCAAAAACTCAAAGTTCTTGGAATTCTGTGACCAACATGGAGTCTCCCACAACTTCTCTTCTCCCCGAACTCCTCAACAAAATGGCGTTGTTGAAAGAAAGAATAAGATGCTTGAGGACATGGCGAGGACTATGATATTGGCAAGCGGCGTCCCAAAACACTTTTGGGCCGAAGCCGTTGCCACAACAGTCTACATCATCAATTGAGCTATGATTCGTCCCTTGCTAAAGAAGACGTCCTATGAACTGCTTAATGGATGAAACCCTAATATTTCTCACCTCATGGTCTTTGGGTGTAAATGTTTCGTCCACAACAACGGCAAAGACAACATCGGGAAGTTCGATGCTCGAAGTGATGAAGGAATATTTCTTGGATACTCCCTCACAAGCAAAGCCTATATAGTCTTTAACAAAAGGACTCTTAAGCTTTAGGAAAGTATCCATGTGGTATTCAAGGAGAATTCGTCCATCAAGAAAGTATCAAGCAAGAAGGAACCTCGTCCCTCTCCAAAGGACGATGATGAAGATGATGTAGAAAAAGGTTGGTCCTCTAGAAAATACTACATTCTTGGGAACGCCCCTGAAAACCGTGAGGAAGTTTCCATAGGAGTCCCTAGCGAACAACAAGAACCTTCTCAAAATTGGTCGCTAAATCAAGGAGATGCTGGTGAATCAAGTCAACAAGGAGAGAAAAGGCAAAGTGTGGACGCTCATTCTGAGGGGGAAGACACTGAGCCTATTGTTGAAGAAGAAGGATTTGACTCGACTGATTCAGATTGGACGGATCCTAGGTGTACTCCTGGAAGGGACGCCACCTATAGGGGTTCCAACCTATCAAGATATCATCCAACTGATCAAATTGTCTCAGATACATCAAAAGGAGTCCAAACTAGATCAACTGCTAACAAGTCCCAAAGTGCAAACATGGCGTTCTGTGCATTCAACGCTTTTGTGTCCTTAGTTGAACCTAAGAACATAAAGGAAGCACTTCAAGACGCTGACTGGATACAAGCCATGCAAGAGGAGCTCAATCAATTTTAGAGAAACAAGGCGTGGAAGCTCGTCTCTAGACCCCCAAAGAAAAACATTATAGGGAGGAGGTCGGTCTACAGAAATAAGCTTGATTAGAGTGGCAGAGTTTCAAGAAACAAAGTAAGACTTGTGGCTCAAGGCTATAGGCAAGAGGAAGGGATGGATTACGATGAGACCTTCGCTCTTGTCACTAGAATTGAGGTCATATGCCTTCTCATCGCCTTTGCCGCTCACAAGGGTTCAAGCTGTTTCAAATGGATGTCAAGACCGCCTTCCTCAACGGCAAACTAAAGGAAGAGGTGTACGTTGCTCAACCCCCTGGTTTTGGGAACGCTGACTACCCCGACCATGTGTCCTTCCTTTACAAGGCGCTATATGGACTCAAGCAAGCCCCTCGTGTTCGGTACGACAGGTTTGCGTCCTTTTTTTGTCAAATGGATACACTCGAGGTACGATTGAAAAAAACCCTGTTTTTAAAGAAAGTCTTTAACGATGTTTTGATTGTCCAAGTCTATGTCGCTGACATAGTATTTGGAAGCATGACTCGGCTAAAGTCGTCGTGCCAAGATCAAAGATAAATAACCAAAACTACAAACTAGTATAGCATTCAAGTAAGGGGTCGAACCTAAGAGAACTATAACTTCTAGTATTAATATTATTATCAACCAAAGATAGGGGGATTTGAGAGAAAGATCAAAATTAAACTAACCTAGGAAAACAAAAAAAAAAACAAACAAATAATCAAATATGGGAAACAAGTCATTCAAAAGATCCACTCTAATATAATCACTCGATCATAGATTCATCCATTGATTTCATTCACGCCTATGGTTAATTCCTATCCTAATTATTAACAATCGCAAGTCCACGGTCCAAGCAATTCTATAACCCTAGGCAAGGACGCTTGGCCTAGAATTAACATAGAAAACAAGGATATGCAGGATATAATATGAAACAATCAAGCTACGAGTCAATTGCAAGATAAAACAATCAGTTCTCTTCTTAATCCTAGTTGCATAGACAACAAGTCTAGGTCAAGTTATTTTCACACATTAGTTTTGTCCACGGTCCAAACCTAATCGAACAATAGAAAAACAATCAATTCAATAGGTTAACTACTCCTAGAGAAACAATTAACATTCATAAGATGAAGCACAAGAGAATTAATATTAACCAAAGGATAGAAATCAATTACCAAAAGCTCACGAGTTCATACATCAGAACTTCTCCCTTGAACAAACCCACGGAGACTAGCTCTCCATAAGTAAACTAAAACCTGAAAAGAGAAGAATTGAATTATAAATTGGAATTGTGAATACCTAAAATCTAAGGCAGGCTCCTACTTATATAGACCTAGGGAACATGCTTCCCTAATCTAATTAGGAAAGGAGAAAAGATAGAAAAGTAAATAGGAAAGATAAGAAGAAGGAAAGAAGATAGATCTTTAGCCCGTATCGGATCCGGCATCGCCGCGGCTGCGTCGACTCCACCGCGCCCGCGCTTTTGCTACAGAATAGAACTTCTTCTCTGGGCAGCCACCACGGTCGCGTCGAACAATCCGCGGTCACGGAATTGGTATAGAAACACTAGCATCATTTCGTAGGCTGTTTTGACCCTCTTCAGCTTGGAATCTGACGTTGGTGTAAAAATATGAATTGAAGCTCTTTGAGTTAGCTTTCCAATGGCACTGGAATCAGCTCAATCCGATCATTGTAGCTCTAGATATGGCCTTTGCAAGCAAGTGGTGTCGGGAAGACAACTCAAATCGCCTTAAAAACTCTTGATTCTTGAATTCTTGTGTCTTCGGCCTAGATATTACAATTAGCACAAACTTTAACCTAAACACACTCAATATAGCCCTAAAATACAAGAGCTAACCCATACAAAATAGGGTGAATCATATTCCGTTATACTTAGATCTTGTTCGTCCTCGAGTATGCTCAAAGCAAATATAACAAGTCAGCACATCTAAGATCTCAGGAAATACAAAGGAAGACAAAACACTCAACTCACAACCCGAACCCAAAAATATAGAGAAATCATGAGCATAAAACAATGAAGCTCAAACACACACCTCACAACATGATATAACACTCAAGCTCTAAAAAGTGTAGAGCAACCTAGGATCTACCCAAATCTAACATTGTAAGCCCCAAAGTCCCCAAGTAAGAATGATTCTAAACACTCGAATTTTTTCACTCAATTCTACTTAGGTGTGCTCACAAATACTCACAGTCACTCATGAACCTCATATTACCCCAACATTATGCTGGTCTGGTTTACCTGCTTATTATTTGAGCCGCCCTTTCGGGTTTTCGACTCATCCCAAGATTTATATGTCTATTTTCAATTTTATGGCTTATTCTATCTTTTTCTTTTTCTTTATTTCTTAATTATGCAAAAAGTATGGTGCAAGTGCTCCATGAAAAGAAGAAAATCAAAAATCTGAAGCAAATCTCGTATTAACTAACTAGGATAAGCAAATGCTAGTACTCGCTCCCCCATACTTAAATCCTTCATTGGCCTCAATGAAGCAAAGAGAAAGGATAGAAGAAAGGCGAAAGGTTTATCATAAGACTCACAATCGAATGAAGAAGGTTTGAATGGAAGAACTCTTCAAAGGGGTAGAAGAATGGACGAAAGAGACTTTGGAATACCATTTTGATGGATTGCCGCGGGCGCGTTGTGGATGGCGCGGTCGCGGAAACACGATAGAGAGCAAAAGTTAGTGGCTGGTAGATCACCACGGGCGCGGCTGATGTAGCGCGGTCGCGGCACTCGTGCAGGGACGAGGTCTTGACTCCGTCTTGAACAATGTGATGTCTAAATAACCGTTGTATTTTGACTCGTCTTTTGAAAGATGAACAAATACTTGAACTCGAGACGTGGAGAAGAGAACTCTCAGGGGAACAAAGCTCCCCCATACTTAAGCTTTTACACATAGACAATACAAAAAGAATTCCAAAGGTGAATGGAAAGAAAATATAAAAGGTGGGGAAAAGATAGAGATGGGAAAGATAGAATGATGGTAAAGATAGAATGATGGTAAAGATAGATGGATGGTAAAGATATATGGAAAGTAGAAGATAAATGCCTAAATGTTTTTTTTTCGATTTTTTTTGCCAAACCCGGCCTCACCGCGGGCGCGGTAATTTTTTTTTTAAAACAAACTGCACAAAAACCGTGGGCACGGTACGGGGACCGCGACCGCAGCACTAGTACCTGTTCGTCGGGATGGGTTCTGGTGCTCCACTACAGGTGCGGTATGGCTGCCGCGAGCTCGGTGTTGCACCAGAATGTCCTTTCGGACCTAGCTTCTGCATGTTATTCCGAAAATGAATAATAACCTAAGCTAGGAATGGAAAAACAATCTATCTAAGCCTTGGGTTTCCTGTCAAGCAGCGCCTTTGGTTAACTTCGACGGCTCGACGTACTCATGATCGGACATTTTTAATGCCCTGAGCATCAAATCAAAGTCCTGAACAACTATCTTACAACAGGAAAAATAACATGTTGATAAATTAACAAGAAATAAGAAATATTCAAACTCCTTTTTAGCCTATCAAACATGCTTGAGCAATTAGGGCGAGATTTTCCAAAGTGAAACCAATTAGGTGATTTATGTGATTTTTCAAAGTATTCATCAAAGCATGCAAATCCCCTAGTTGAATTATCACTATCATGAGATAAAATATAAAAGGACTCATCACCTACCATAGCATGCTCAAAGATAGAGTCCTTAATGAAATATTGGCATATAAGAACAAAACCAGGATCAAAAGATGTTGGGACGCTATCAAGGACGCTTGCGTACTTATTAGTGTACCACACAATCGTCCCTTAGTTTTGATATGACAAACTCACTTTAATTCTAATAAATTTGTCCAAGTGTTCAGAAACGCCAGTGACAAAAGGACAACAAGTGTATGGACGTCCCTGAGGCTAAGGGACGCTAGCTACCAAGAAGTAAGGACTAGTCAAGTGACTACTTGAGCAAGGACGCAGTCCCAAACAAGTAGGAACGTGAGCTTCATCTCAGAAGCGTCCTTACTCAGCAGCTGACAAGATGACATCACTCGACAACATTTGATCATCCGGGACATGTGGAGACCGATCCTATAGCAGAGTCCATCACCACGTGGAAGCAGATCCTGTAGCAGAGTTCATCAACACGTGGAGGATGATCCTGCAGCGGAGTCCATCACAGCTGGATACAGGAAGCTTCCTTCCATCACCACCATACTACGTTGGGATAGAGTCCTTTAGAAGATTAAACTCGCTTAAGTTGTAGGCTTAGAGGAGTACTTTACTAGTGGACTTAGGACGCATACTAAGTGCCAGAGAAGTGTAAAGAACTCGCCAGTACAACGTAAGGACGTTTAATAAGAAAGGAAAATCTATTCAAAAATCCTCCAAGGAGGTAGAGGTTTACACTCAAGGACTATTTGGTCTTGAGTGGTTCCTCTATACATCACTGTGTTCTATTCTGTCTAAAGTTCACCTGTTTAGTTTATTTCCGCTGCACAACTTAAGGACGCCCTTACACCTCATAAGGACGCCTGACTCAAGGACTCCTTTACCTAAGTAAAGGACGTCCCTCTTTGTACTAACGATCCAACAATTGGTATCAGAGCAGGCGCTCTAGATTTTGTTGAGTTGCAGGTAATAATGGACATGGAACCAATTGGAATCTCTTTTGTGAAGCCTCCACGTCTGACGGACGGCAATTTCAATAGATGGAAGATAAGGTTTGAGAACTTCTGTAGGAGTCAAAACTATCAATGCTGGAGAGTGATCAAGAATGGTGACCTCAAAATTCCTACTGACAAGGTCAACAAAGAGGAAGAGTGGGGTCCCGATGAATTCAAGCTGATGGAAACCAATGCTAAGGCAATATGCTTTCTTCAAGCGTCCCTCTGTGAAAGGGACGCCACCAGAGATAGCAACTTGCCCACAACAAAGCAACAGTGGGAAGCTCTTGAGAAGTACCACGTGGGAACTGCTGAAATGGAGGAGGACATCCAACTAGAAGCAAAGAACGAGTTCTATGCTTTCAAAATGCTGCCTGCCAATGAAATGGTCAAGGACTACTCTTACCGTTTTGAAGCTTTTGTCACCAAGCTGCAGAACTTGGGTATCCCCGAAGCTGAAATCTCAATGAGGAACAGAGTTCAAGTGGTCATTGATGGACTGACTGGAATCTGGAACTTTGATAGAACTACCTTCAAAGAGAATCAAGCCAACAAGAATCTTAACATGGAAGAGATCTATGGGAAGCTCAGGCCATATGAAGCAAGAAGGAATGCTAACATGGCTGAGCTAGGACGGAACCCTCAAACAGATCTTGCTGTGGCATCAACAACGCCAGAGTACACAGAGTACCTACGTCGGCAAAGAGATCTAGCTTTGATGATGAACGCTAAGACATCAGAACACCGTGAGAACTTGCGTGTTCAAACTTTGAAAGAAAATGAAAGCAAGTCAAAAGAACAGCTTGATGAAGAGGAAGAACTTGCTCTCTTGCACAAGGCTCTCCGTTCTTGGGGTAAAAGGAACAAAGACTTTCAAAAGCACAAGATGCCTTACAAAAAGGAGAGTCCCAAGTACACCGAGGCAGAAATGAAGGAATTCACTTTTTACAAATGCAACAGGAAAGGACATTTTGCCAAGAAGTGTACCTCGGGAATGTCCTCCAAGGATATGAAGAAGAAAGCTCTCATAAGTGCGTACGCAACTACATGGGATGATCTTAGTTCTGATGATGAAGAACCTGATCAAGTCGCGTACATCGCCATGGAGGACGCCCCAGCTGTTGAAGAGAACGCCTCCGAAAATGAACAAGAGGTAACTCACGATTCAATGATGAGTTCCTTAGAGAAATGTTCAAAACCCAAGCTTATTAAACTCATTGGTAAAATCATGCAAGAAAGCCTTGCTATGAAACATAGAATGGATGAACTTGAAGATGAAAACATAATAGTTGAATGTGAGAACTGTGAAACAGTGTCTTTACAACTAGAGTCCTCCAGTGAAGAAAATAAATCCCTAAAAACTGAAGTAATGTGTCTAAAACTGGAGAACGCCAAGCTTAGGGGAGAAGTGAAAGTTTTAGGAAAGAGTCCTATTATTGAGGAAGTCAAACCAATAGTTTTTGTCCCAGCCAAAAGAGGACTGGGTTATGAGTCTGACTCTAGGAACTCTCTCCCAAGCGACTTTGAGGCAAGCAAAACGTCAGAACTTGAACTTGAAAGGGAGAAAACTAAGAACCTTTTTGAGCGAATTAGAGTCTTTGAGAGTGGAGAAAAGGGCCAAAGGGACTACTACGCTGACTCCACTAGTCATAGGATCTATAAGAAAATTGCTAAGGGGGAAGGTTCTAAAGTCTGCAATCCACAGAAAATGAAAGAAAACAAAATCCAACGTCCCAATAAGAAATATTACCTTGGTAATTACTACAGGACATGCTGGTACTGTGGACAAGAAGATCACTTTAAATATGATTGTGTTAAGTTGAAAGAAGACAATGAAAATGGAAAAGCTGCTAGGACTAACAATGAAAATGATGAGTCCGTCCCTAAGACTAATGCTAGGCGTCCTAGACGTTCTAGAAGTTCTTTCCGAAAGCATGCTACGTCCAATGATGTTAATATAAATGACTACATGCCAGAACCAGAATTCTATTACTGTAACGAACCAGGTAAGGAACACCTTGCATGGGTCGCCAAACACTAACTTTGTTTTGGCAGGTGGAAGTGAGGGGACGCCCATGGATCATTGATAGTGGCGCCTCAAATCATATGACAAGAAGCCAGATCCATCTCACTTCTATCCAAAGTAGTGCCACGGGAGGAACTGTCTCGTTTGGAAACAAGGGCAAGGGAAAGATCAAAGGGACGGGAACTGCCATTTTGAATTCGTCCATTAAAGCATCAAATGTCAGTCTTGTTGAAGGACTTGGCTTCAATCTTCTGATTTGTTATATTTGTTTTGAGCTTACTCGAGGACGAGCAAGATCTAAGTGTGGGGAAATTTGATTCGGGCTATTTTGTATGGGTTTACTCTTGTATTTTAGGGCTATATTGAGTGTGTTTAGGTTAGAGTTGTGCGTAATTGTAATATCTAGGCCGAAGACACAAGAATACAAGATTCAAGAATGGAAATCTAAAGATGGATGAAAAGAATATATAGAAGGGTTGGAAAGATAGATGGAAAAGATAGAATGACGGTAAAGATAGAAAGATGGAAAGATAGATGGATGGTAAAGATATATGGAAGATAGAAGGGCATCTTGTATTTGTTGAACTCTTTGTTTCTTTTACCCCAAATACGAAGAGCCTTGTGTAGAAGAGCAAGTTCTTCCTCTTCATCAAGCTCTTCCTTTGACTTGCTTTCCTTTTCTTTTAAAGCTTGAACGCGCATCTTTTCACGGTTCTCATTCTTGTTGGCTTCCACCATCATAGCAAGTTCTCTTTGGTGGCGCAAATATTCAGCGTACTCTGGTGTTGATGTTACCAAGGAAAGATCTGTCTGAGGATCCCGTCCCAGCTCAGCCATATAATTACGCACAACTCTAACCTAAACACACTCAATATAGCCCTAAAATACAAGAGTAAACCCATACAAAATAGCCCGAATCAAATTCCCCCATACTTAGATCTTGCTCGTCCTCGAGTAAGCTCAAAACAAATATAACAAATCAGGACATCTAAGATCTCAGGAAATACAAGGGAAGATAAAACACTCAACTCACAACCCGAACCCAAAAATATAGAGAAATCATGAGCATAATACAATGAAGCTCAAACACACACCTCACAACATGATATAACACTCAAGCGCTAAAAACATGAAAGAGAGCAACCTAGGATCTACCCAAATCTAACATGTAAGCCCCAAAGTCCCCAAGCAAGAATGATCCTAAACACTTGAATTTTACCGCTCAATTCTGCTTAGGCGCCCTTTCGGATTTTCACCTAACCGCTCTTTTCATTTTTCTCAAGGGTGTGCTCATAAAAAAACTCACAACTCTCATGAACCTCATATTACCCCAGCCTAATGCTGGTCCGGGTAACCTGCTTATTACCTGAGCCGCCCTTTCGGGTTTTCGACTCATCCCAGGATTTATATGCCTTTTTTCCAATTTTTGTGGCTTTTTCTATCTTTTTTCTTTTTCTTTCTTTCTTATGCAAAAAGTATGGTGCAAGAGCTCCATGAAAAGAAGAAAATCAAAAATCTGAAGCAAATATCTAACTAAGCTAACTAGGATAAGCGAATGTGAGTACTCCCTCCCCCATACTTAAATCCTTCATTGTCCTCAATGAAGCAAAGAGAAAGGATAGAAGCAAGGAGAAAGGAAATCAGAAGACTCACAATCGAATGAAGAGGGGTGGAATGGAAGAACTCTTCAAAGGTGGTAGAAGAATGGAAGAAAAGAACTTCGAAATACCGTTCTACAGGCTAACCGCGGGCGCGGGTATACGGGCCGAGGTCGCGGAATCAACACCGTAAGCAACATCATCCACCGTGAGCCAACCGCGGGCGCGGTAAGGGAAGCGCAGTCGCGGCCTTGCTCTTGGGGATGATAACTTTTAAGTAGCAAGTCCCGTTCTACTATTCCCTCGATGATTGGCTATGTTTAGTAGATTCTAAAAGTGTGTTTGGATGGTGGGATTCCATGGGATTTTAATGGGTGGGAAATGGTGGGTATGATTTTCTAGTGTTTGGTTTAGTTTTCTGATGGGATTGAGTGGGATTCTGTAAGAAAATTTGAGGGGAAAGGATGGGAAAGTGAATCTCACCAAATTGGTGGGATTTGGTGGGAAAGGAAAATACACACTCTAAAAAAAAAAGAAAAAGGAAATTTATTTACATTTCCCCATCAAAACCCATCTTTATCCAAACGCAAGAAATATACATTTCCGTATCTTAACTTCCTACCCTTTCTCTTCTCTTCCTTTCTCATCTTTCATCACCCTTTCTTTTCCCATCAATTCCCAATTGCCAAACGGACTGTAAGTGTTTAAGGACTATCATGCATTGAACTCATATTTGCAAGGACGCTAGTCTAAAACTTCATGTGTTTGCTACTTTGAAACGCCATTCAATTTCTCTATTTTAACTTGAAAAGAGTATCCCTGATCACCCAACTTGCATCATAAGCCGAAATGATGGGAACTCTAAGCTTACCCTAGCCGAGTACTCTGCAAAAGCGTCCTATGAGCTTCATATTTTCTTTTACGGGACGTACTTGCTTTGTTCTCAAATGGTTCGTAAGGTGATCACAGGGACGTTTGTTCTGGTTCTTGGTTTGCTAAAGAGGTAATTGTGTTAAGTCAGAGAGGACGCCGGTTGTTTCTAAGAGAGGACGCCAGTTCAGAGTTGATCAGTTTTGAGAAGAAGTTGAAGAGTCAGAAATTTGAAATTTTGAACGTTTGAACAGTGATAGTTGTAACCGCTCATTTCTTAAGGGGGAAGTTTTACCACTTGTCGGACAGGAACTCAGTTTTATTTACAGATTGTGCCACCGCTTCCTCTATATAAGGCCTCAACAGTCGCTCTCACTCATTTATTACGCTCAACAACTTTCCTGCTCTCAAACAACTCTGCCTTCTCTCTAAAAATTCCGACGAGTTTCTCTCACTAGACTCATCAGAAAATATGTCTTCTCTACTTGGTGTTGGGACAATGTTAAGGACGCCTTCAGTAAAAAACATTGTGCATGGCGTTCCTTAATTTTGATATGACAAACTTGCCTTGATCTAATAAGTTGTCCAAGTGTTTCAGGGACGCATGTTGAAAAGGACAACAAGTGGTTTTTATGTAGCCGTCCTTAAGGAGTAAGGACGTTACATCTTTCAGTGAACGGCTTGGGAAAAACACAAACAAGGACATCGTCCTTAATCTGTACACTGGAGTCCTCCAAAGCTGGCCGACAAAGTGACATCACCAGACAAGCTTTGATCATGATTTCCACGTGGAAGAAGATCCCGCACCCAAGCCTAACGGAATTGCCAGTAAGCTTCCTTGATCATCATAGAGACACGTGGAAGCCGATTACTGTTGCAACGTCCCCAAAGGGCATGATCGTCAGAGAATGTCGCCCTTTCCCAATGTCACTATAAATACTCGTCCAGAGCATTTATTGTGATGTGACGCTTCAGAGAATATTCAGGGAATTTGTCAGTCGCTCAAGAACACCAAGAACAAGCTCAAGAACAAGTGAGAACTAGGTGTTAGATCGAGCGAGAAGCGTACCACAAAACCACAAAGTGTTTGTAACAGAAAAGAACAAAAATAGTGAGAGAGTCCTTACGACGAACTGTAAGGAAAAGGTGATAGCGTCCTTTAGAGAGATTAAGTTAGGTTACTCTACAGGCTTAAAGGAGTTGTTACTAGTGGACTTAGGGACGACCTTCTAAGTGCCAGAGAAGTGTAACTACTCGCCAGTGTATTGTAAGGAAACTTAATAAGAAAGGAAAGAAGTTATTACAAAATCCTCCAAGGAGGTAGAGGTTTACACTCAAGGACTAGTTGGTACTTGAGTGGTTCCTCTATAAATCAAAAGCGTTCCTTCCTTATTGTGTTTACTTGTTTAGTCTTTTGATTTCCGCTGCGAACCAAGGAAGTCCTCAATCTTTATTAAGGACATCTTGGTAAAAGACGACCTTAACTTCGTTAAGGACGCCCTTGTATTTTTGACTAACGATCCAACAATTGGTATCAGAGCAAGGCGCTCTAGATTCTTACTGAGTTGCAGGTAAAGATGGATATGGAACCTATTGGAATCTCCTTCACAAAGCCTCCGCGCCTGACGGACGGCAACTTCAACCGCTGGAAGATCAGATTTGAGAACTTCTGTAGAGGTGAGAACTATCAATGCTGGAAAGTGATCATGAAGGGTGACCTTACTGTTCCTGTTGACAAGAAAGATAAAGAGGACGATTGGGGTCCTGATGAATTCAAGCTGATGGAAACAAATGCTAAGGCAATATGCTTCCTTCAAGCGTCCCTTTGCGAGAGGGACGCCACCAGAGTTAGCAATCTGCCTACGGCAAAACAACAGTGGGAAGCCCTCGAGAAGTGCCATGTTGGTACTGCTGAGATGAAGGAAGATGTTCAGCTCGAAATCAAGAGAGAGTTTTATGCTTTCAGAATGCTTCCTAATGAATCAGTTAAGGACTACTCATACCGCTTTGAAGCTCTAGTCACCAAAATGAGAAACTTGGGCATTCCTGAAACTGAAATTTCAATGAGGAACAGAGTTCAAATGGTCATTGATGGACTTACAGGAAAGTGGAACTTCGATAGAACTACGTTCAAGGAGAATACAGCTAACAAGACTCTTGACATGGAAGAGATCTACGGGAAGCTAAGAGGATATGAAGCAAGGAGGGACTCCGATTTGGCTGAACTAGCACGGAACCCTCAGACAGATCTTGCTTTAATGACATCAACACCAGAGTACGCTGAGTATCTTCGTCGTCAACAAGAACTTGCTATGATGGTGGAAGCCAACAAGAATGAGAACCGTGAGAAGATGCGCGCTCAAGCTGCAAGGGAAGAACAAAAGAAGTCAAAGGAACAAATTGAAGAAGACAAACAAGTTGCCCTCTTGCACAACGCTCTACGTTCTTGGAGCAAAAGGAACAAACATTTTCAAAAGAACAAAATGCCATACAAAATGGAGAGTCCCAAATACACTGAGGCTGAAATGAAGGAACTTACTTGTCTTAAATGTAACAAGAAAGGACACTTCGCCAAGAAATGCACCACAGGAATGTCTTCAAAGGATATAAAGAAGAAGGCCTTAATGAGTGCTTTTGAAGCTATCTCAATCAGTGTATGGGACGATAGTGACACGGATGAAGATGATAATTCTGATAATGATGAAGTGGCGTTCATGGCTATTGAGGACATCCCAGCTGTTGAGGAGGACGCTCCTAGATCTGAAAATGAGGTAACTCGTGAGTCTATGATGAGTTCCTTAGTAAATTGTTCTAAATCAAAGCTCATTAAACTCATTGGTAAAATCATGGAAGAAAGTGTAGCTATGAAACATAGGATGGATGAACTTGAAGATGAAAACATAGTTGTTGAATGTGAAAACTGTGCTACAGTATCTCTGCAACTAGAGTCCTCCAGTGAAGAAATTAAATCTCTAAAAACTGAATTGATGTGTCTCAAACTGGAAAACGCTAACCTTAGGGAAGAAGTCTTAAGCTCGAGGAGAGTATTCATGTTGTGTTCAAAGAGAGTTCCTCCCACAAAGAACAATCAAGTAAGAAAGAACGCTCTTCCTCACAACAAAAGGACGACTCTGAAGATGAAACTAAAGATTGGTCCTCTAGAAGATACTATGTTCCTAAGGACGCTTCTCCAAATCCTGAAGAAGTCTCAGTGGACGCTCCGAGTGTTGTTCAGGGAGTTCCATCTCTTAGTGAATCTCCAGTTCAACAAGATGTGGATGAATCAAGTCAACAAGGTGTGGACGCTCTCTCTGAGAGGGGACACACTGAGGACGATGCTCAAAGTGATAATGATGATTCTGATGGAGACATTGATCCAAGATTTGCTCAATTGTTTCAAAGGGAGTCCCGTTTCTCTAGGGACCACCCAACTTCTCAAATCATCTCAGATCCTTCTCAAGGAGTTCAAATAAGGTCAGCTACAAGCAAGTCCCAAAATGCGAATTTAGCCTTTTGTGCGTTCAACGCCTTTGTATCTATGGTGGAGCCAAAGAACATCAAGGAAGCACTTCAGGACGCTGACTGGATTCAAGCAATGCAAGAAGAACTTAACGAGTTTGAAAGGAACAAAGTTTGGAAGCTTTTCCCTCGTCCCAAAGCCAAAAATATCATAGGGACGCGCTGGGTGTTCAGAAATAAGCTTGATGAAAGTGGACGTGTGTCAAGGAACAAGGCAAGATTGGTGGCTCAAGGATTCAAGCAAGAGGAAGGCATAGACTATGATGAAACTTTTGCTCCTGTTGCTAGAATTGAGGCCGTTCGTCTTCTTATTGCTTTTGCCGCCCACAAAGGATTCAAGTTATTTCAAATCGACGTCAAGACTGCCTTTCTCAATGGAAAACTCAAAGAGGAAGTATATGTTGCTCAGCCGTCTGGCTTTGAGGACGCCTCTCACCCAGATCATGTGTACTACTTAGACAAAGCTCTCTATGGACTCAAGCAAGCTCCTCGTGCATGGTACGACAGGTTTGCGTCCTTTCTTTTGTCTAATGGCTACACAAGAGGTTCAATTGATAAAACTTTGTTCATAAAGAAAGTTCACAAGGACATTTTAATTGCCCAAGTCTATGTTGATGATATAGTCTTTGGTAGTACTAACATGAAGCTTGTAGATGAGTTCAAATCTTTAATGAGTAGTGAGTTTGAGATGTCCCTCATTGGAGAACTCAATTGCTTCTTGGGACTTCAAATTAATCAACTCAAAGAAGGGACGCGTATTCACCAACAAAAGTATGTCCGTGAAATGCTTGAGAAGTACGGGATGAGCACGTCCAAGCCTGTGGCAACACCTTGTTCTCCCAACTCGCGTCTTTACGCAGATGAACAAGGAAAGGACGTTGATCAAAAGCTTTACAGAGGAATGATTGGCTCTTTGCTCTATTTGACCGCAAGCCGTCCCGACATCATGTTTGCCGTTTGCTTATGTGCACGCTTCCAGGCAAATCCAAAGGAGTCCCACATGCAAGAAGTTAAGAGGATCTTTCGCTACCTCAAAGGACGCGATGATCTTTGCCTTTGGTACCCCAGGAAGACGTCCTTCAAGCTTGTTGGCTACTCGGACGCTGATTATGCTGGTCATGTAATTGATAGGAAAAGCACCTCAGGAATGGCACAGTTCCTTGGTTCATGCCTCATCTCTTGGGGATCTAAGAAACAGAACTCTGTGGCGCTTTCAACTGCGGAAGCGGAATACGTGGCTGCTGCCTCGTGCTGTTCACAGGTTATTTGGATCAAATATCAACTTGAGGACTATGGTATATCTCTTGAAACTATTCCTATTTTGTGTGATAATACCAATGCTATTGAAATTGCTAAGAATCCTGTTTTTCACTCACGCACAAAGCATATTCATATAAGGCATCATTTCTTGCGTGATAATGTTGAACTAGGACTTATTAGTATGGGGCATGTAAGGACTGAGGACCAAGTAGCTGATATTTTCACTAAAGCACTTGATAGACGTCCCTTTGAGCATCTCAGGTTGCTCTTAGGGATGATAACTTTTAAGTAGCAAGTCCCGTTCTGCTATTCCCTCGATGATTGGCTATGTTTAGTTGATTTCATAATTGCCAAGTACGTTATGCACTAATTTTACATTTGCAAGGACGCTAGTCTAGAACTACTGTGTGCATATCTTGAGAACGCCTTTGAATTTCTCTATTGTCTTGAAAAAGAGTATCCCTGATCACCCAACCCTCATTGTAAGCCGAAATGATGGGAACTCTAAGCTTACCCTAGACGAGAACCTTGCAAAAGCGTCCTATGATCTTCATTTTTTCTTTTACGGGACGTACTTGCATGGTTTTCAAAATGGTTCTTAAGGTGATCTCAGGACGATAGTGTTTATTATGTGGAAGTCAGTTATTCTCTCAGGCAGGACGTCAATACAGGTTCATTCGGAACGCGCCATGTTGGAAGTTGAAACGTTGGCTGTTTGAATTTTGAATTTGAGAAGTTACCAGCGTGCCCTTCACCAACCTTCTATATATACATTGATTGAAACGGCTGTCAGATCTTTCGCTCTCTAAAAATCACAAAACTCCGTTTTGCTCTGACTTCTCTCTAGAACTCCGGCAGTATCTCTCTAGATTTCCGGCTAGTCTCCGATCTCTACTCTCCGATCAGTTCAGAATGTCAAGAGTTATGAATACTTCTGCTTCGTCAATGGGTGGTAAGCGAAAGCGTCTTGCCAAGAGAAACTTCTATGTGGAAGGACCTCCAGAAATTCAGATAGACGAGATTCTGAAGGACTTCATTGACTCAAAGCCACGGACTCTCTTTGTCGCAGTGACAAACTACATGAAGCAATGCAAAGATGAAGTCCGTCTTCGTAATCTGAAGACGTTCTTAGATCGATTTGTGGTGCCAGTTCTACGCAAGACAGGGGGAATGGACGCTCCCTTCTGTGGAGGTACAAATATATTTCTAGAAGCATTCCAAGGTCAAGATTGGAGGATCCCCTTGATAGAATCCATTCCAGATCTTTCCAATGCTAGATTTGTGGACCTTCCTCCCCCCTCCAAAAACATAAAAAGGTCAGTACAATCGTCTTCTCCTCCTCCATCACCTCCCAGAGTAATCACCACAAGACCTACTCCTCCTCCATCTCGCCTAATTCACAACTCTCTACCTCAAAAGGCTCCCTCCTCCCAACCTACTCAAATCTTTGATAAATTCCCTTCTCATGTGGAGGAGCGAACCAAATTCAAACATGACTGTCCCCACAAACGACCTCTTAAAAGGCGAAAACTTGCAAAAGCCAAGCCCAACCCCATTCCTCTAGACACTCCCTCAGCCACTCCTTCTCCAATTGAAGTCCTTGACCCCTCCAATCCTGATCCCTCCATACTTCAAATAAAACAGGCCTTCCCTGATATCCAACTTTCCCTGATATCCCTCCATCCGCTCCCCTCACTCCCAAATCAAGGGGACCTTCAGCTGAAAGGGACGCTCCCTCATCTCCAGTAGTCGTCCCGGACGACTCAATAGATGCAGAGTTTGGCTCTGCTACTTCCGAGGAGATTAGTACAACAATCGTCCTAGATGAAATCACTAAACAACAGATTGCTGAGGACAAAGAGCTTGGTCGCCGCCTTGCAAATCAAAGCGACAACGTTGTACAAGAGCACGCTCTCTCTCTCGACGAGCAAATTGCTGCTGATGCTCTCGAGATCCCTCCTTGGGAAGCCGTCCCAATGGACGCGGGAGACAAATCTGCTCCCAAAGGAACAGGTGGACAAAAGCGTCCACGGAAAACAAAAGCGTCCAAGGACGCTGCTGGTCCATCTGAGGGACAAGCTGATGAAAATCTCCAAGAAGGAGATAATGAAGAAGGCTGACTCGGGCAAAGTCGTTGTTCCCTTATCAAAAATAAATCCCAAACATGCAAACAAAAGTATAGTAGGCAAGCAAGGGGTCGAACCCAAAGGAATCAGTTTCTATTCAGATTTTAGTGGTTTTCATGCAAGTAATCAAAAGGGGGTTTTGAAAGTTGGTTTCAATCAAAGTTATCAAGCAGAGTTTATCCAATCAATTCCACTTAATTAATCCGTTGATCATGAATTCATCCACCTCTTTATATGCCTAGGTCAATTCCAATCCTAATCATTAGAAATCGCAAGTCCACGGTCCAAGCAATTCTATAACCCTAGGCAAGGACGCTTAACCTAGAATTAGCATAGAGCACAGGGATAATAGGAAATCAAATCATGCAATCAAGCTACGAGTCTCATGCACAACTTAACCATTGAATACTCTTCCCTAAACTAGTCCACGGTCCTAGAATAGAGTTGTTTCGAGAATAGGAAAGATGCATAGACAACAACCAATCCTAATTCAAACAATAGATCTAAGTCAATCAAACAAGTTGATCAGGCTCATAAAATCAAACATAGATCATGGGATGAAACACAAGAGTATCAATAAAGACCTAGGGATAAAGAGGTTACCAGAATTTCACAACTTCATAATAAAGCTTCCTTGATTGAATAAACTCCAAAGGAGAGTTAGTTCTCCATTACAAAGAAAACTCTAATCTTTATTGAAAGACAATTGATTGACAAGAATTGGATATCCTAAAAACCTAGAAAGGTCCCCCTTATATAGCCCCAAGGATCAACCTTTTCGGACTAAATAAGATAGGAAATCGAAAGATAAGAAAGGAAACAAGATAGAAACGGTGAAATCTCGTCCGCTTGGAAGTCGGTCACACCCGCGACCGCGGCACCAGAACCGTGCCCGCGGCGGCCTTCAAATGGTCAAATCCGAGTCGGCTTCTACCGCGACCGCGCCACAGACAGCGCGACCGCGGCCTTCATGGTCTCGGTTGGCTCGCTCCTCCACGCCACCGCGCCCGCGTCATAGACAACGCGACCGCGATATCCATGCAGTGGCGAATCTTCGTCTTTAAGCTCTTTAACTCTTGATTCTTCATACTTCGTGTCTTCGGTCTTGATATTACAATAACGCTCAAAACTAACCTAAACGCTCTCAATATAGCTCTAAAATACAAGAGTTAACCTATACTAAATAGGCCGAATCAAATTCCCCCATACTTAGATCTTGCTCGTCCTCGAGTAAGCTCAAAACAAATATAACAAGGTAGCACATCTAAGATCTCAGGAAATACAAGGGAAGATAAAAACACTCAGCTCACAACCCGAACCCAAAAATATAGAGAAATCATGAGCAATAAACAATGAAGCTCAAACACACACCTCACAACAAGATATATCACTCAAGCTCTAAAAAGTGTAGAGCAACCTAGGATCTACCCAAATCTAATATGTAAGCCCCAAAGTCCCCAAGCAAGAATGATCCTAAAACACTCGAATTTTACCGCTCAATTCTGCTTAGGCGCCCTTTCGGGTTTTCACCTAACCGCTCTTTTCATTTTTTAATAGGTGTTCTCATAAAACTCACAACTCTCATGAACCTCATATTACCCCAGCCTAATGCTGGTCCGGGTTACCTGCTTATTACCTGAGCCGCCCTTTCGGGTTTTCGACTCATCCTAGGATTTATATGCCTTTTTTCGCTTTTTATGGCTTTTTCTATCTTTTTCTTTTCTTTTCTTTCTATATTATGCAAAAAGTATGGTGCAAGTGCTCCATGAAAAGAAGAAAATCAAAAATCTGAAGCAAATCTCTAACTAAACTAACTAGGATAAGCGAATGCAAGTACTCCCTCCCCCATACTTAGATCCTTCATTGTCCTCAATGAAGCAAGAGAAAGGATAGAAGTAAGGAGAAAGGTATATCAGAAGACTCACAAACGATGAAGAGGGGTGGAATGGAAGAACTCTTCAAAGGTGGTAGAATAGACAGCTTCGTAATTCCAAGCTTGCGGCGAACCACGGGCGCGGCACTAGGGGCGCGGGCGCGGAACTGATGCAGAGAGCGAAGTCGTCCATAGGTGGTCACCGCGGGCGCGGCTGAGGAAGCGCGGGCGCGGTTCTTGTGCAGAGACATAGTCTCGACTTCGTCTTGAAAAGTATGATGTGTAAGCAACCGTCGTATCTTGGCTCGTCTCTTGGAAGATGAATCAAATACTTGAACTCGAGCCGTGGAGAAGAAATCCCGGGGGAACAAAGCTCCCCCATACTTAGGCTTTACACATAGCCAAAGAATGGAAAATACAAAGGTGGATTGGAAAGAAAATATAGAAGGTGGAAAGATAGAAGATGGATAGAATGGATATAGATGGATGGAAAATATAGAGGTAGAATGGGACCAAGAAGTCCTCTTTTTGTCTCTTTTTTTTTCGCTTTTTTTTTTCATTTTTTTTTTCAAAAATAAAAACGAGCTAAAACCGAGACGCAATATGGTTGCCGCGAACACGGGCTAGTACCTGTTCGTCGGGGCGCGCTGACGATCCACCGCGGGCGCGGACAAGGAGGCGCGGGCGCGGTATCATGCCAGGCGTGTCCTTTCGGACCTAGTACCTGCATGTTAGCTAAAAACACAAGCAAATCCTAAGCTAGGAATGGAAAAACAATCTATCTAATCCTTGGGTTGCCTCCCAAGCAGCGCTTTTGTTTAACGTCGTTGGCTCGACGTGGATACGATCAATACGGGTCCTCATCAACATCAATGCGGACCGTGTTGCCACCATGAGATATGGAAAGAGATCCATTGGCAACGTCGATGACCGTGTTGGCGGTTTTCATGAATGGACGACCAAGTAAGAGAACCGGGTCGTACCGCCCCTCGCCTATCTCCATCACATAAAAATCTGCAAGAAAGATCAAACCCCGCACCTGTACTAGAACATCCTCAACTAACCCTTTCGGGCGCACATTAGAATGGTCAGCCAATTCAATAACAATATCAGATTCCTTCAAAGGACCAAGGCCTAACCTATCATACATGCAAGCTGGGAGAACATTAATGGAGGCACCTAAATCTAGCATAGCACGCTCAATCTTAGTTTCTCCAATAGTGACAGGGACGGTGAATCTTCCTGGGTCTGAGCATTTTTTAGGTAATTGCTTTTGGAGTAGGGAATTACAAGTCTCAATTTTGCTATCCTGCGTTTTTTCAACTAGAGCTACCTTTTCAATCTTAGGATTAGTCTTATTCTTTCTTTTTATGGTGCATAGCTCTTTCATAAACTTAGCAAAACGAGGGATACTTTGAATGAGATTAAGGAGAGGAGCATTTACCCGACAATTGGCGAAGGTCTCGAAGAGTTCCTTGTCATGTGCCGGCTTCCTTGTGTCCTTGAGAGCATCGGGGAATGGAGGAGATGGTTTGAAAGAATCCAATGGTGGAAGAGGTTGAGCCACATAGCCATCGTCCTCGTCTGCTGCTGGAGCTCGGTTCTGTCTAGGGGAGCTTGGGCGAGGAGGCGAATAGTTTTTGAAAGCATAGTCGAGTAAAGCCTCGAAGTTACGCTCGGCCTCCTTACCGCGGGCGCGGTCCGGACTCCGCGGTCGCGGGTCGTTACGCCTCTCATGATCCATGTCTTCTGTTGGAATTTCGCGGGCGCGGATGGAAGAGCGCGGGCGCGGAATTCCCACAGAGGCTTCGTCTTCATGTGCTGTCGCCCCGGCGCGGTCGCGGCCAGGGGAGCGCGGGCGCGGTTCGTCACCAGTGGGTGATTCACGACTCGCCAGTGTTCTACCGCTCCTCAAGTTCATAGCACTCACATTCTCCTTGTGATTGAGCAGTTGAGAGGGAAGTTTCCCGGAATCCTTAGACTCGAGCCTATTGATCATAGTGGCAAGTTGGCTCAGTTGAGTCTCAAGATTCTTTACAGCAGCTCTCGTCTCTTGGTTCTCCTTCAAGAGGGCGGTAATAGCATCATTCTGAGACGAAGCAGGTGCTCTCGGGGCATAGTTGTTGGATCGAAACTGTTGTTGCTGGCCCTGAGGAGCGTACTGCTGCTGCTGTTGTGGTGGATCTTGCTGCTGCTGGTTGTTCCATCTTAGATTAGGATGGTTCGCCCACCCCGGATTGTAGGTGTTAGAGTAAGGATCATTCCGGGGCCAGGGCGCACCATAGTTGCCAATAGCGTTGACCGACTCCTCAGTCTCTTGAATAGTAGGGCACTGATCTGTGTGGTGGCTCGCATCATAGCAAAGACCGCAAGCATTGACTTGCTGAGCCGTCCTCTTCGTGAGCAGCTGCTTCATAAGATCCTTGAGCTCCCTTACTTCAGCATTCAAGGACTCATGCACCACACTCACGGACCTCACATTGGTCCTTGATCTTTGATTGCGGGCTTGTTCCGCCAAGATCTCAACTTTCTGAAAAGCTGCAGCTGGGGTCAAGTTCTCGTAACTACCCCCACAAGATGCATTCACGAGCCTCTTGTCATTGTCGCAGAGTCCCTCAATGATGTAGCAAATAAGATCTTTGGCTTGGTAGCCATGGTAGGGGCAACTCGCGATGAGCCTCTTGTAGCGCTCATAATAGTCATAGAGGTTCTCGTCTTCCCCTTGCTCCAAACTGCTGAGCTGCTTCTTAATAGATGTTTGTTTGGAAGCGGGGAAGTACTTTTCAAGAAACGCCTTCTTCATGGCCGCCCAAGTAGTAATAGAGCCCGGCACCAAATAAAGGAGCCAATCCTTGGCGGCGTCTTCGAGAGAGAAGGGAAAAGCCCGGAGCTTGATTTGATCCTCCGTCACATCAGTGGGCTTCATACTCACGCACACCGCGTGGAATTCAGTGAGATGCTTGTTCGGGTCCTCACCGCTCAACCCGTGAAATTTGGGCAAGTGGTGGATGAGGCCAGACTTTAGCTCGAACTTCACACCCTCCCCGAGTTCGGGGAATTGAACAGCGAGCTGCTGTTGTTGGAGATCAGGCGCCGTGAGTTGGCGAATAGTTTGCTCCGCCATGGCGTCTTCTGGTTCAGAATCAGAGAGAGAGAAGGATTCAAGAAGGTTGTAAGATGTAGAGGGTCTGGGGGCACTCCTTATCTTCCGAAGAGTCCTGTCAATTTCTGGATCAAAACGAACAGGAGAAGTATTAGTAGACCGGGTACGGGCCATGTGTTAGGCCCGCACCCAAAGGACGGTTCTGCGTACGAACCGCGGGCGCGCCGAGGGGGCCGCGGGCGCGGTTTGGGCGCAGAACACGAAAACACACAAAATCAAAACAAGAAAAGGATTCCCCGGCAACGGCGCCAAAATTTGACTCGGGCAAAGTCGTTGTTCCCTTATCAAAAATAAATCCCAAACATGCAAACAAAAGTATAGTAGGCAAGCAAGGGGTCGAACCCAAAGGAATCAGTTTCTATTCAGATTTTAGTGGTTTTCATGCAAGTAATCAAAAGGGGGTTTTGAAAGTTGGTTTCAATCAAAGTTATCAAGCAGAGTTTATCCAATCAATTCCACTTTATTAATCCGTTGATCATGAATTCATCCACCTCTTTATATGCCTAGGTCAATTCCAATCCCAATCATTAGAAATCGCAAGTCCACGGTCCAAGCAGTTCTATAACCCTAGGCAAGGACGCTTAACCTAGAATTAGCATAGAGCACAGGGATAATAGGAAATCAAATCATGCAATCAAGCTACGAGTCTCATGCACAACTTAACCATTGAATACTCTTCCCTAAACTAGTCCACGGTCCTAGAATAGAGTTGTTTCGAGAATAGGAAAGATGCATAGACAACAACTAATCCTAATTCAAACAATAGATCTAAGTCAATCAAACAAGTTGATCAGGCTCATAAAATCAAACATAGATCATGGGATGAAGCACAAGAGTATCAATAAAGACCTAGGGATAAAGAGGTTACCAGAATTTCACAACTTCATAATAAAGCTTCCTTGATTGAATAAACTCCAAAGGAGAGTTAGTTCTCTATTACAAAGAAAACTCTAATCTTTATTGAAAGACAATTGATTGACAAGAATTGGATATCCTAAAAACCTAGAAAGGTCCCCCTTATATAGCCCCAAGGATCAACCTTTTCGGACTAAATAAGATAGGAAATCTAAAGATAAGAAAGGAAACAAGATAGAAACGGTGAAATCTCGTCCGCTTGGAAGTCGGTCACACCCACGACCGCGGCACCAGAACCGCGCCCGCGGCGGCCTTCAAATGGTCAAATCCGAGTCGGCTTCTACCACGACCGCGCCACAGACAGCGCGACCGCGGCCTTCATGGTCTTGGTTGGGTCTCTCCTCCACGCCACCGCGCCCGCGTCATAGACAACGCGACCGCGATATCCATGCAGTGGCGAATCTTCGTCTTTAAGCTCTTTAACTCTTGATTCTTCATACTTCGTGTCTTCGGTCTTGATATTACAATAACGCTCAAAACTAACCTAAACACTCTCAATATAGCTCTAAAATACAAGAGTTAACCTATACTAAATAGGCCGAATCAAAGGCAGTGATGATGATCAGGACGACAATGAGGACGGCACGTCTGGTCCTCCAAAGAAAAAGACCAAAAAGTCTAACAAACAGGAGCACATCCTGGCTCCTTTAGTGTTTGACGAAGCCTTTCTGAGCCAGTTTCATGAGGCAAAGGATCTCGTGGAGCTCCTAAAGGTTCAAGGATGGCTCAAAATCTCAGAGGAGAACGTCAAGGTTGATCCCAAGCTTGTGCAGGACTTCTATGATTCTCTCAACATCAACATCGAGAATGGCACAGGGACGTTCTTGGCAAATGGCGAGTCTGCCACTTTTTCTGAGAAGACCGTCCGCCAGCTGATGGGACTTGACAAACAAAGACCAGGGACTAACGCCTTACACAGGGTTCCTGCCTCTGGTTTTGGAATTGAAGGCGAAGAGCTGAATGCCTTATTCCGAAGAATCTTCAACGGGAAGACTCCAGATGGGATTGACAGAGTTGCCTCCGTCCTGACTCACTGGTGCTATGGCACACTACATGATTTGCAGGACTATCGTCCCAAGGCAGGAGAAGAAATCTATTGTCCAGACAATTGACTGTCTCCTATTGGACGCCTTCCTACAGGGTCGCAAGATCAACCTGGCCAGAATAATGATCGAACACATGGCCAAGTGCACCCGCAAAAACCATGCTCTTCCATACCCAGGCTTGGTAAAAGCTCTTTTGATTGAGAACGATGCTTATGCTCCTAGAGAAGAAGTCACTTTGGGACTGCCATGGGATCAAAAGTATGGCGTCCTGGAGATAAAGCACAGTCTTGAGCTTCCCTCCATTAGGAAGCAGATTGAAAAAGCAAGAAAAGAGGCGGAAAAGAAAAGAAAAGAAAAGAAGAAGAGGCTGCAAAGAAAGCAGAAGAGAAACGTCTAAGGCAGGAAGCTGCTAAGAAAGCTGCTGATGACGAGCATGCTAGACAAGAGGCCGCCAAGAAAGGGAAGACTGTTGTCTCTGATCCTCCCTTGATTGTTGAAACTGAGGAAGATCGTGTTGCACGCTACGCAGAAGTTGATCAGTTATCGTCCTTCATTCATGCAGAGCCGATGGACTTCAACTTTTCTCCTTCTCACCTTCCTCCTCAACAACAATCGTCCTACTTTCAGTGCTCTCCTGCTCCCTCAAACATTGAAGCTTATTCTGAAAAGCAGCTGTACGCCCTCATTCTTAACAATCAAAATGTTCTTGCGCAACAAGGAAACGCAATCATTCAACAGAACAATGCGGCCATGCAACAGAACTACCATTACTTTCAAGCTGTTAAGAACCAGAATGACATGATCAAGCTGCTCATTCAGTCCATTCACAGAGATAGTACAGAGGGTGATACGCAAGAGGAAGAGGAACCTGCTGCGACGGACGCCAATGTCAATAATCAAAGCCGTCCTACTGGATCACCTTCCACCTAACCCTTTATTCCCTCATCTATTTTGCCTGTGCTTCTTTTCATTTTCAAAACACTTGTCTGAATGTCTGTAATGACTATCTCTCTTTCAATGGCAATTCTCTTGTTTGTGTGCATTTGTGTGTTTAAGCGTTTATTTGCCTATAGTTGTGATTTTGTGCTATCGTCCTTCTGCTAACTTGTTATCCTTTTCGATGATGCCAAAAGGGGGAAGTGTAGTTTTGTAGAGATGCGCTTTTATTAGTTATCTAGAAAATGCAAGTGTTAAGGGGGAATTTTAGTGAAAGGACCCAAGAACGCCACATTGCCTCTAATTAAACTTTAGGGACGCTAGTTAAGAAAGAAAATTTGATCAGATCAGAGTAGACGTCCCCTCCCTAAAATCCAAAAGAAGAATAGATCAAGTGTTGAAAATTTTTGTGCCTATAGAATTTCGCTGTGTCGATAGGACGCTCTTTAAGTTTTCAAGCATGCTAGAGCTTAAGTTCAAAACTTTTATTGCCTAGAGTTTGTCATCATCAAAAAGGGGGAAATTGTTGGGACAATGCTCAGGACGCCTTCAGTAATTAACAATGTGCCTGGCGTTGCTTAGTTTTGATATGACAAACTCGCCTTGATCTAATAAGTTGTCCAAGTGTTTCAGGGACGCATGTTGAAAAGGACAACAAGTGGTTTTTATGTAGCCGTCCTTAAGGAGTAAGGACGCTACATCTTTCAGTGAACGGCTTGGGAAAAACACAAACAAGGACATCGTCCTTAATCTGTACACTGGAGTCCTCCAAAGCTGGCCGACAAAGTGACATCACCAGACAAGCTTTGATCATGATTTCCACGTGGAAGAAGATCCCGCACCCAAGCCTAACGGAATTGCCAGTAAGCTTCCTTGATCATCATAGAGACACGTGGAAGCCGATTACTGTTGCAACGTCCCCAAAGGGCATGATCGTCAGAGAATGTCGCCCTTTCCCAATGTCACTATAAATACTCGTCCAGAGCATTTATTGTGCTGTGACGCTTCAGAGAATATTCAGGGAATTTGTCAGTCGCTCAAGAACACCAAGAACACCAAGAACAAGCTCAAGAACAAGTGAGAACTAGGTGTTAGATCGAGCGAGAAGCGTACCACAAAACCACAAAGTGTTTGTAACAGAAAAGAACAAAAATAGTGAGAGAGTCCTTACGACGAACTGTAAGGAAAAGGTGATAGCGTCCTTTAGAGAGATTAAGTTAGGTTACTCTACAGGCTTAAAGGAGTTGTTACTAGTGGACTTAGGGACGACCTTCTAAGTGCCAGAGAAGTGTAACTACTCGCCAGTGTATTGTAAGGAAACTTAATAAGAAAGGAAAGAAGCTATTACAAAATCCTCCAAAGAGGTAGAGGTTTACACTCAAGGACTAGTTGGTACTTGAGTGGTTCCTCTATAAATCAAAAGCGTTCCTTACTTATTGTCTTTACTTGTTTAATCTTTTGATTTCCGCTGCGAACCAAGGAAGTCCTCAATCTTTATTAAGAACATCTTGGTAAAGGACGACCTTAACTTCGTTAAGGACGCCCTTGTATTTTTCGACTAACGATCCAACACTTGGGAACGTGGCCGGATCTTCTGCCGGCGGGAAGAGGCGAAAGCTTGTGAAGTCCCACACAATCGAGAAGCCCAAACAGATTGTTTTGGATGAATCTTTGGTGGACTTCATCAACAAGAAGCCCAAGACTCTCTACAGATTGATAAGGGAACTGATGGGATCCAGCCCCGGGCTGAACCCGGTTCATGAGACCCCGAGTCGTCCGAGACCTTGGCGTCCCCCTTGGACCGAGACCCGGCCTAGCCGAGCCTTAATCGGTGTCTATCTAGCTATTTCTTTTTTTAGCAGTTTCTATATATTAGTTTCTATTTCTATTTTTGGGTTGGGCCTATTTGTGCCTATTTGGGTCGGCCCATATATGCTTTGCATTTCTATTTAAACTAAACGTTATTGTATTTCTGAGTACATTTGGCTGAGTATTGATTGAGAAGTGTTTCCTCCTTGCCAGCCCTGCGTCACCGTTGTTTTCAATTCAGTTTTAAATTCAGTTCTTCATTTGTCTAAACCTTGTCTCCATCACCGTCGGATCCCCGACACCCTAGGCTCGAGTCATCTCGAGTCATATCCCGGTTCCTGCGACGCTCAAAGACCGGATCCTTGGAGAACGTGACCCGACCCCCGTTGGATCACATTAACTGGTATCAGAGCCTACGGTCTTGTAAGTCGCTCGAACCATTGTTTCACGCATATTTTTTTTGGTTTCTTGACCCATTCTGTTTGTCTTGCTACAATTGAAAAAAAAAACTTGAAAACGCATGCTTTTGTAACCGATCCCAATCGATATCATAACTTTTACGTGAGCATGCTTGAAAAACTTGAGAGATTTGCATAGAGTGAAGCCTTTCCAAGTACGGTCTTGGCATTGAACAAACCGGAAAAAAAAAATTCTCTCTTTGTACCCGATTGATCTAGTTGTGTATCCAAGTTTTTGTAAATTCAATTGATGTCCCTGAAATTTCTTCATGAGTTGGTGTGAAAAGACTTGACTTGCTACGTATGTTGATGATTGCAACCGAATGAATATGGACACATGTACAGTATTTGCATGATTTGATTTCATATTCCATATTTTGTGTGATTTGGTTACCTTAATTTGCTAGATTTTGGTAATTTAAGTAGCTAAGATTAAGTTACCTAATCTGATTTTAAGAAGAACCAAAATCGTATCTCACCACTTGTTCTTCGGTGATCATTTCCAAAAAAAAAAAAGACAGATTTGGTTTATTAAAGAAAAAAACACAATTTTATCTTGCAAATTCTTGTGTCCACCGTGATTACGGCCGTGTGATTCTTCATATATGCAATTGCTTGTTAGGATTACCATCATTTATTGAATAAATTTTTGTGGGATAAATCTGAATTGGACATTACTTGTTTGTGAGAAAACGCCACTAATTAATCTAGCCTTAGCCGCCCTCTCAACATACACAAACAAGCCCGACCCAATTGCCTGAACAATGTTTCTAGTGCTTTGATCGTATCTTTGTACTATTGATTCGTTGTTACTTTCGTCTTTTCATGTCTCGTACAATTAAGAATTCGACGAAAGCGTTTTGCCGGGCATGACAACCCTGATGAGTTCTTTCGATAGACTAGTCATATGGCGCATTACTTCAGTCAGCAGGACTACGACAAGTATGAGCAGTGTGAAGTTTCCATTTGGTGTTTCACAGGCTACGCAGTCGACTGGTGGTCTCGCGTTCACATTGATAGATTGGTTCGCCGTCGGCCTCCCGTTCAGACATGGGGACATCTCGTGTTCGTCATGGCTAGACATTTTGCTCCCGAGGCTGATCCTCAGGTTGTAGCTGATCGCACTTTACAGATCACGGCCGAGCAGCGAGAGGCTCGCAAGCTGAGAGGCACTGCGCCACAGCCGCCTACCTTCTTGCCCACGACGACACCACCGTTCAGACCGCCACCGTCACCTATTACAGCACCATTGCCCGGTTATCCTCTACAACCGGCTTTTGATTTTGGTGCACTTCCAATAGGTAATCCAACATACATGCAGTATTATCATCATTAGTTTGTTAGAGCCTATGTGCCCGTATTGGCGCCTTCTTATGTGCCAGCGCAACCGCCTTCGGGCGCGCCGCCTGCCGTGGTTCCATTACCACCTTTTAGCGCGCCCATACCGGTTGAGCATGGAGGACATTTGGGCACACCTTAGCCCATGCCCTCCGTAGATAAGGACACAGTTTCAGATGTCGACGTACTCCTTTGGTTGAGCCAGAGCCGACGTCTATAGAGCCACCGGTTCTCATCTTCGACGAGCCAGAGCCCACATCGACAGAGCCACCGATTTCCATCATCGACGAGGTTCCTCTGGTTATTGTCGAGCCGCCTTTTCCTACTCTCGAGCCCAAGACTTCACTGATCATCCTGGAGGTTCCGAGAGTCGCATCTGAGCCTGGAGTCTTTCTGCTGCCGACTCCTGCGCGTCATCTTTTCCTTTGCCTTCCGACCTCGAAGCGAGGACGCTTTGAATCTAAGGGGGGGGGGGGAGAATGATGGGATCCAGCCCCGGGCTGAACCCGGTTCATGAGACCCCGAGTCGTCCGAGACCTTAGCGTCCCCCTTGGACCGAGACCCGGCCTAGCCGAGCCTTAATCAGTGTCTATCTATCTATTTCTATATTTAGCAGTTTCTATATATTAGTTTCTATTTCTATTTTTGGGTTGGGCCTATTTGTGCCTATTTCGGTCGGCCCATATATGCTTTGCATTTCTATTTAAACTAAATGTTATTGTATTTCTGAGTACGTTTGGCTGAGTATTGATTGAGAAGTGTTTCCTCCTTGCCAGCCCTGCGTCACCGTTGTTTTCAATTCAGCTCTTCATTTGTCTAAACCTTGTCTCCATCACCGTCGGATCCCCGACACCCTAGGCTCGAGCCATCTCGAGTCATATCCCGGTTCCTGCGACGCTCAAAGACCGGATCCTTGGAGAACGTGACCCGACCCCGTCGGATCACATCAGGAACGTATGCAAAGGGAGGACGTCAAGAATGACCTTCAAAGAACGAAGAACTACGAGAGGTTTCTCGACAGATTCGTCCTTCATAGCCTTCACAGAAACAACTATAAAGATCTGTCAGGAAGGATGGAGGACGTGCTCTTCTTTTCGTAATACGGTGGTGAGAATCTCTCTCCTCTCCTTGATCTCATACCTGATCTCCACAATGCCGTTCTTCCCGACTTCCCAATGTACCGAAAGGACTCCCTGGCTTTCCGCATGCTAGGGAACCGGTTGCCAAGTCCCTCTCCCCCACCTCCTCAAAGAACGACAAAACCAATTCTTCCCGCAAAACGTCCTGCTCCCCCACAGTCCCCCCTCTCAAAATCTTCAAAACCCATGTCCTCATCCAATCCCACTCAAATAGTGGACAAGTTTCCACCAAACCTTAAGGAGGGACGCTCCAAGAAAGCTCATGACAAACGGCCCCTCAAAAAGGCTAAGTCATCCTCCGTCCCCTCCTCTACCAAGCCCAACTCCACAAAATGACCGTCCAAACCTACAAAAACAAGGCTTGCCCCTGCTCAATCATCTCTCAAGATTGTTCAGCTCCCAACCCCTCCTCCTTCCCCTCAAGCCACCAAAGACAAAGCTCTCATTCCCTATTGTCCTTCCCCATTAAACTTTGCCAACTTCCCTTTGGCCCCCACTCACATCTCACCACCCAAGGACCCCGAGACTCCCAGGTCTCGTCATCCTTCATCCGAATCTGGCCCAGAGAACGCAGAGAAACGTCCCGCCCTAGAGCACACTTTCAAACGCCGTAAAACCGGTGAAACTCCAAGGGTACTGGTCCAAGAAACCGTTGAGCCGGAGCACATCTCCTCCTCAAGTTCCTCTTCTTCAAGATCCTCAAAGAGCAACAAGCAAGGAACGCCTGCCGCTGGGTCCTCCCCATTCATTGATATAATAAGGGACTCCCACGACGAGGCTGAAAGAGTCGAGAATGCTCATGCAGAGGGCAAATCTGATGAACTCAAGTTGTTGAGGACGCTGGCGAGCACCAGGTCTCTCAACAGAAGGACGCCGAGCCAAGTCTTAGTGAGGAGCTCGAGCGAGATGCTGCAGAGGTCGCTCCCTATGACCAAAATCTTCCCCTTCTCAACCCCCAACCAATCCCACAAAATCAACCCTCCCCCACAATCCAAACAGAAACCGAACTTCCTGCGGACGCTGAGCCCTCCAAAGAAAAAGAAACAGAAGCTCAGGACGCAGGTGAGCCGTCCCCAGGCCAAGCTCCCTCTGAAACTGAACAAGCCGCTGCTGGTGGCAATGATGAAACCGCCCAAGGCACAAAGGACGCTGGTTCCAAGGATGGAGAGGAAAAAGAATCTGAGGACGCCTCTGATGATGATGATGATGATGATGATGACGAGGATTCTGAGTCCCCCAAGCGCTCCAAGAAAAAGAAGAAGGACGATGATGAGCCGGTAAACATTCTAGGTCCCTTGGCTTACTCTGAACAATGGCTCGCTTCCTTCGATGATGAGGACGTGCAAGAATTTCTTGAGCTCTTGCGTTTCCAAGGATGGATGTTTGTTGAACCTGCGCCTGCAGAAATCAATAATGATCAAATTCGAGCGTTCTTCAAGCGTCTCCGCTTTAAGTTCAAGGACAGTATGCTCCACTTCAAAATAGATGACGAGACTGCTTCAGTATCTAAATGCCAAGTTCGTGTCTTCATGGGACTTGACTCAAAGAAGCCGTTGTCCAATGCCTTAAACTCTCTTCCGGAAAATGGCTTTGAAATGGATGCTGAAAAAGAGGTTTAGCTGCTTGAGCGAATTTTCTGTGGCAAGCGTCCCTAAGGGACCGACAGGGTGGCTCATGTTTTGTCCAAGGTTGGGGCCATAGCACATTATTTCATATGCCGTGCTATCCTTCCAAGGCAGGAGAAGAAGTCGCTCGTCCAAACTCATGACTGTATATTTCTGGACGCCTTCCTCCACCGCCGTCCCATCAACTTAGCCCGAATAGCTATGCAACATATGGCTAAGTGTGGGAGGAAGAGGCATGCCCTGCCTTACCCGGGACTGGTCAAGCTGATTTTGAAGTCCCAAAATGCTTATGATGATTCTACTCTTTCTGAATTGCTGGGACTTAACTGGGATAAGAAGCGAGGACTGCTTAAGATTAGAAATTCTGAGGAGCTGCCGTCCATCTTGAAGCAGTTAGAGGCTGAGGCAGAAGGAAAGAAGAAAGAGCAAGAACGGCTCGCTCTAGAGGCTGAACAGGAACGTCTTGCTTCTATGGGTCAAGTTCCAGAAACTGAACAAGAAGACGCTGTCAACTATGAAGCTCTTGATCAGATGTTGATGGCTAACTCTCCTCCTCCCTCTTTGCCTCATAGGGACGCCCCCTCCTCAAGCACTGGTCCTGCTCCAATTCCTCCTCCAGAGCATCCTGAGCAGTATCCGCCACAAGAACTCATGGCTGCCATACTTCAGAATCAGTGCCTTATCCTTCAATCGCTCAAAGATTTGTCAAATGCCTTCATTGAGTTTGCGGAACTTCACGAGAAGCTCTTTCAGTTCTATCAAGATTCAAGCAGACGTCCCGAGTGATTGCCGTCCCACTCTTTAATCCCTCATCATTTGTGCTTGTGTTTCTTTTATTTTTCAAACACTTATCTGGGTCTGTAATGACATTAATCTACTTTTGTTGAATGGCAAGTACATTGTTTGCGTGCATATTGTTTGTTTAAGCGTTCCCCTGCCTATAATTGTGTTTTTATGCTACCGTCCTTATTCACTTGTTATCCTTTTTGATGATGCCAAAAGGGGGAAGTGTAGTTTTGTAGAGATGCGCTATACATTAGTTATCTAGAATAAGCAAGTGTTAAGGGGGAACTATTAAGTGAAAGGTCTAAGGAACGCCATGCTAGAATAAACAAGAGGACGCTTAGAAAGTTTTCAAGGACACTACTCTCTCCTTAAAATCCAAAGCTAGAGAATCAAAGACTGAAAACTTGTGCCGAGGAATTCTTCTTAGTGTTAGAAGACGCTACTAAGTTTTCATGCATGCTAAGTTCCATTGTGGAAACTATTTTGCTGAAGAGTTTGTCATCATCAAAAAGGGGGAAATTGTTGGGACGCTATCAAGGACGCTTGCGTACTTGTTAGTGTACCACACAACCGTCCCTTAGTTTTGATATGACAAACTCACTTTGATTCTAATAAATTTGTCCAAGTGTTCATAAACGCTAGTGACAAAAGGACAACAAGTGTATGGACGTCCCTGAGACTAAGGGACGCTAGCTACCAGGAAGTAAGGACCAGTCAAGTGACTACTTGAGCAAGGACGCAGTCCCAAGCAAGTAGGAACGCGAGCTTCACTCAGCAGCCGACAGGATGACATCACTCGACAACATTTGATCATCCGGGACACGTGGAGACTGATCCTGTAGCAGAGTCCATGACCATCACCACGTGGAAGCAGATCCTGTAGCAGAGTTCATCAACACGTGGAGGCTGATCCTGTAGCGGAGTCCATCGCAGCTGGATACAGGAAGCTTCCTTCCATCACCGCCATACTACGTGGAGGAAGATCCTGTAGCCATGTCCTCGAAGGGCATGATCGTCCCAGGAGAATGACGCCCTTCCCAAGTCCTATAAATAGCCCTATGGCATTTATTGTGACATTAACGCTTTCAGAGAATATTCAGAGAAATCAGAGAGAAAGCGACCTCGATCAAGAACACGAAGAACAAGCTTAGAACTCTTCTAGGACTTAGTGTTTGATCGAGAGAAAACTTGTAACCAAAAATCAAAACTGTTTGTAACCCAGAAAAAGAAAAGAGAGAAGTCTTGCGACGTACTATAGGACGTTGGGATAGAGTCCTTTAGAAGATTAAACTCGCTTAAGTTGTAGGCTTAGAGGAGTACTTTACTAGTGGACTTAGGACGCATACTAAGTGCCAGAGAAGTGTAAAGAACTCGCCAGTACAACGTAAGGACGTTTACTAAGAAAGGAAAATCTATTCAAAAATCCTCCAAGGAGGTAGAGGTTTACACTCAAGGACTACTTGGTCTTGAGTGGTTCCTCTATACATCACTGTGTTCTATTCTGTCTAAAGTAGGGCTGGGATACTTCGGTTCCTGGCTATTTTTTGGCCTACCCGCAGGGTAAAATTTTTTTTTACTTCGGTTCGGTTCCTACGAATTTTCGTTAGGAACCGTTCGGTTCGGTTCCTACTTAATTCGGTTCGGTTCTTCGGTAATTCGGTTCCTACGAATTTTTTCTAGTCAAGCTATAGATAAGATTTGACCTGAAAGAAATTTTCATTACTTGTTTTAAAATAGTTGCCTTGTACTCAAGCTCGGAACTTTGCTTCTGCCACGAATTTGCCATAATGAATGCGCTTCGAAAGAGCCTACAACAACACAAAAATCAGTCTTCGTAAGCAATGGTGGATCAAAAGTACTCAACATAGCAGTTTGAAGACTAAAACTATTTCTATTCAATCACTAACATGGTTGCAAATTGTTCAAATGAAAGAATTAGTTACCCACTAGCTTAACATGAATACCTGGAGGCACATTGTGTCACAACAAGGAGCAGAACCAGTGTTAGTGTTACCATCATCGCCTTCTTTAACTACGGGCACTACAAATTCAATAGTTCAAGATACCCCTCAATATTTCTCAACTGGAACAAACCGAGGCTTTTCGATCTTGCCACACCGATTTCTACAATCAACATCCACATCAATCCAACGCTGAATCCAATTTCATTCAGACAAACACAATGAAATCCCTAACAAATCCGATAGTCAAAATCCAAAAAACAGCCCCAAATAAACGGATCGAACAAACAAAACTATAGATTCGAAGAAGAAGGGAATCAATTCGAAGAAGAAGAAGAGGGCGTGAACGACATACCTTCGAGGCTGGCGGCGACAACCGAAGACGGCAGGTGCACTGCCGGCGAGCGGCGGAGAACTCGCGAGGACGTGGACGACAGTGGAAGCTCTTTCACCTCGCGAGGACGTGAACGACACTAGACGAGGAAGGCGACCGGCGACTGCCTACCGGAGGGAGATCGGGAACGATAGGGGAGGAGGTAGGAGACCTGCGTGATTCTTTGATTTGGGAAGGATGACGGCTGAGAAGTTCGTGAGGGCTGGGAACGCCGAACGCGTATATTGGGTTATTTACAAATAACAAAGGCTTTCTTCGGTTTTTTTTCAATATGCGGTTTTTTTTGTTTTTTTTTTAAACCGGGAACCGAACCAAAGATTTATTAAAGAACCGAACCAATTTTTTTACCACTTAAATTTTCCAGGAACCGGACCGAACCGACCCGAACTGCTCGGTTCGGTTCGGTTCTTCGGGTCCTAAGTCCCAGCCCTAGTTTAAAGTTCACCTGTTTAGTTTATTTCCGCTGCACAACTTAAGGACGCCCTTACACCTCGTAAGGACGCCTGACTCAAGGACTCCTTTACCTAAGTAAAGGACGTCCCTCTTTGTATTAACGATCCAACAAAAGAGAGAGAAGAAGTGGAATAAAGGATATAGGGATCGTCAAGACTTATCATCGGAATCTTTATGGAAGGGGATACAAAGGTTTCTGACTGTGAAAAAGAAATCTCCATAACATCATCTTGAACCTCCTCTTGCTCCAAACCATCCCAAAATTCACTAAATATCGCCCACTCAACTTCTTTTGTCGTCCCGTCATCCTGAGTTGATTCTTTCGGCCTTGTGAAAACGAACCTAGGGATCTTCTTGGGCATCGAAATAGGGTAATCGAGCTTTATAACAGGGCCCGGAACATTGTTGGGGCAGACAGGCTCGTGCTTGAGCACCGGCGGGCAAGCCTCCTCAAAGGCCTTGGACGCGGTTTACGGGCCGTGGTCGTGGTATTCCTCTAGGGGGGAATCCTCCATTTCTGCATTTGAAATAGGGTCTCTGAGTGTCTCTGGAAGGGAAGGAACTGGCTCATACGAGCTGCGAGGAAGGTAGTATGGCCCTTCGACAGTGGCGCATTCAAAATAGGGGGCACCGAAGACCTCACGACATGCGTGGCGCGCTCGCAATTCCCCGGAGAATTCGGGGGATGCCTCTGGGGTATTTCCGCTGGCGCACTCAGGGGAATGTGGGCGCGTCTTAGGGAAACACGAGCGCGTCTCTTCATCCGAAGAAAACGCCGTAGGTTCTGTCGAATATCCGCTGGTGCAAATTGGTGAGCGTGGGTGCGGATCTTCAACAGAAGCTAGCTCGTTGACCTCGTCGGCTCGAATCCCACAAAAGGAATTCCATTGGTCCAGGGGTTCCCAGATGATGTATTTTCCTTCGCACTTGCTGTACACCATAAGTAGGGACTCATGAGTCATCCCACCAAAGATGTAATCGCAAGCATCTTTAATCTTTACGTCTAAGACCCACGATGCAAGCTCATATAATTGTTCCTGACACCTAGAAAAGTACCCATGGAAGGGCTCGTCCTACAATTGACAAAAGCTAAAAGCAGACATCAGAATATACAAGTGCGGACCGTAAGATAGGTCCACACAAAGCCAATAAAAAATTAATACTAGAAAGGAACCAAAGTTCCCCGGCAACGGCGCCAAAATTTGACTCGGCTAAAGTCATCGTGCCAAGATCAAAGATAAATAACCTAAACTACAAACTAGTATAGTATGCAAGTAAGAGGTCGAACCCAAGAGAACTATGGATTCTAGTATTAATATTATTATCAACCAAAGATAAGGGGGGGATTAAAGAGAGATATCTAAACTAAACTAACCTAGGAAAACAAAATAAACAAACAAACAATCAATCAAATAAGGGAAACAAGTTCATTCAAAAGATCCACACTAAATTCATCACTATCATATATTCATCCATTGATTTCATTCACACGTATGGTTAATTCCTATCCTGATCATTAACAATCGCAAGTCCACAGTCCAAGCAATTCAATAACCCTAGGCAAGGACGCTTAGCCTAGAATTAGCATAGAGAACAAGGATATGCAGGATATAATATCAAACAATCAAGCTACGAGTCAATTGCAAGATAAAACAATTAATTCTCTTCTTAATCCTAGTTGCATAGACAACAGGTCTACGTCAAGTTGTTTTCACAGATTAGTTTTGTTCACGGTCCAAACCTAATCCAACAATAGAAAATAAATCAATTCAATAGATTAGCTACTCCTAGAGAAATAATTAATATTCATAAGATGGAGCACAAGAGAACTAATATTAACCACTACAACAAAACTGGCTATTTGCGAGAAAAATTTTCCTGGTTGAAAGTAAGGGTTTCGTCGCTAAAGGTTTTTGGCAAGAGAACAAATTTCCTCGCCAGTTCGTCGTAGAAAGCTCGTCAAGGAAAGGGTTCAACGAGGAAAAAATCATTTCCTCATAGAAGCCTTTTCACGACAATTATACTTTTCTTCGTTGTTGTAATTCAACAACGATTATTTTCCTCGCCAAAAGTTACACGTTTTCGTTGCCAAATAAGTTCAAGAATTATACAATGGTCGCTAAATATTTTAAGCGACCAAATAAGTTTTCTCACTAACCTTTTTGTTTCATCGTGAATGATGACTGATTGACTAGTAATTAAAATATTTTAATCAAAAAATCTTTTAAATTATTAGTTATGGCCACGTACCCTACGCTCGTCGTTAAAGAAAATATTGGCAAGGAATTGTTATATTGGTAATTACTTTTTAATTATGATTGCATTTTAACGATGTAGGAATTTCATTTTTCTCACTCAAATTAGTTTATACTAAAGATTTGGTCCTTGTTATAACCTAAGGGGAAAAAATTAAACTAAATCCAGAGTAGTATAAACTCCAAAGGCAAAAATAAATAATATGAAACTTGCTCAGTGTAAAACAATTAATGACCATTAACATATTGAATGCACAATAGAATAAGCCTTTAAAAATAATATAAAAATTTATTACTCTAAGAATATATAATGAAATAACCTTATTACAAAAAAACATAACACTTAGTATTCAAAAGACTCAAAAACACGAGCACAAAACCAGCCTAGTGCATTCCTAAGAGAGTATGTACACCAGTACACGTACTAAATGGATATATAGACAAGCGGTGGAAAGCCTATGTTGTAACTTGTAAGGATATACCAGTCCTGATCATGTGTTTTCCCCATTCTTCGTGTTGATGGTGTTTTCCTTGTAAGGGGTTAGATGGATTAATGAGGAGTTGCACAAAGAGTCAAGTGGAGCAGCAAAGATCGATCTACAACATGAGCACAAAACCAAAGATGAGCACGTACAGGTAGCTAATATCCTGTGTGAAGATGCAATCCAAAAGGAATAGTAGTATATATATGTGCACTATATATATAAACAATAACTTTAAAGACAGTGTTATAAGGAAATACCAATTCTTCACCATTTATCTCTTGTTCGTCGTGTAGAACGTGGTATTCTTGCTTGTGTTGTAGATCTCCAAGCGGCCTTCATCATTTCCTGATGTTTGACTTTTTCTTTTAGATATTTCCGGGTTCTATATCTTGTACGATTTCCAATCCAGTCTGAGTAGTCTTCCCCCTGCTTGCATTCAATGAAATTTGCAAGCTCAAACTATTTAGGAGCAATCTTCATGGAGCAGAAAACATTCAGTATCTTAAAAGCTTCTAAGGTTGATATTTCATGAAAAAAAAAACAGCATCTTCATGGAGCTTACCACAAACCAGAAAGCAATCTTTAGGAGCAAATTGAGGGTAGCCTTGGTTTCAAGCTTCGAAGCCCTCCCAGTGTCGCTAGTTATAAGCAGGCTTAATCCGGAAATCAAAACACAAGGAATTCAACCTTCAAATTCTCAATTGAGAAACTCAAACTATTGCCACAATTGATATCAGATTATATAAGCATAGTAAATTAAATTCGCCATTCAGCCTACCAGAGAGGAGAGAGTGGAAGCGAGAAACGAAGATTGATCCATTGAACAATAGAATCCTATAGAATTTCGAGGGTGAGGGTGCCCTTTGTGTAGGAGCCGTCATTGTAGAGGATCTTGTAGCGGCAGTTACCCGAGTGGTAGTCGAAGTTGTCAACGCGGATGCAAATTTGGGACGCCGGAGAAGGAGGATAAGGAGGAGGGGTCGAAGACGGGGTCAAGCTGGCGGTAGCAGAGGCTGCAGCCTGCAGGGCTCGCACTGCACCCAGACGACGTCGCTGCCGGAGTCCAGGACCACGTATTGGGCCCGGGCCGGGCTACCCACCCCGATCCGGACGATGTACGCCGCTCCCCTGCTCCATGCCCGAGACGATGTCGGAGCCGAATGCCGAGACGGTGGATGACGGCGAGTTTGAATAGGCCCAACGGGTCGTTGTTGTTGTCTTCGTGATGTCTATGGAATTGACGGTGGAGAAAGTAAGGCTGCAATTGGGAACGTAAACTCAATTTTATGGAGAAAATTTTTAGATGGAAGTTTAGGGTTTCAGATGATAAAGTTTAAAATGTCTAGTTTTGCACTTCAAATTTCCCTCATCCCGCCCCTTTCATTTAAAACTTTTCATACGTACTTAAAATTCAATTTTCCAATAGTCACCGTACTCGTGGACTTCAAAATTTCATGGAATTGAAAATTTCCACTTGTATGATTCTCAGGTAGACATACATACTAGATTTTTATTAATATTTTAATATTTCTAAAATAAATTAATAGTAAAACATATCTTTGGATATATGGCTTAAATTTCAACAAAAAAAATAACCCGAAATTTGAAAATCATAACCAATGATATAAACTATCCCAATATTAAGCAAAAACAATATTTTCTGGCGAGTTTTCCGGTAAAATCGATGATGAGATCATAAATATAACATAAAAACTTAATATTTTACACTTGTTAAGATATTTTTTTATTGTCACATTATCAATTCGATTCGAAAACTCGTCGGAAAAGGATTTCGGATAGTTTTTTTGTTAATAATATGATAGTTCGTATCGTTGTTGATTATTTTTAAGCTTCGAGTTATTTATGGTTGAAAATTGATACTTAGGATTATTTTATGTCATTTTTACTATATTTATACATAAAGTTAAGGCTATACTTAATAATTCTCATACATGATAAAGGTAATAAAGATATTACATTTGGGGTTTTAGGGTAACCGGATTACCATATGTTCATAGGTCCACACTACTCTATGATCTTTGGGTTCCCTTTCATGAAATGAGTTGACACTTTAAGTCATAAGATCAATCGAAAGGAGCGAGTTGAGGAGGTCCACCTGTACAGTCAACAACAACTGTCGACATGGGATTAGTCGGGTGCAAGTAGCCCCTATCACCCATGAATATGATCAATTGAAAAAAAGTGAATTAAAATAAAATTAAAAAATCACATATAACAACAAGAACTAATAAGACTTAATTAATATTTATTTATTAATATATTTTATAGTATTACTTTCGAAAATAAAATATTTAAAAAATCACTCGGGAAAATACATACGTTAAAATCTTATTTAGGAAAGGAGATAAGTATTAAATATTTAGCCACATAATAGTTTTATTAAATTAATTTGATCGGTTGTAATTTAATTGAATTAATTTTTAACTATTAAAAGTTTATTGTACATTCCATATAAAAAATCTATACTATATATTAAAGTCGAGACCTTTCGAATCTCCATGTTAATTCTGACCCCGCCATGTTAAATTTATTATAAATCAACAATATTTTAATAATTATATATCTGTTTTAATTTTAGAATTAAATTTTTTTTATATGTTTTTATTTTATTACCATATATTCGTATATCAAAATATTATATATCCAAAATCTATCAAAATAATATCGATTATATAGAGATGGGGAAATTCCAAACCTAGATGAAATGTGCCTAATATTTGTCTACACAACGTAGATATGTCCAAAAATTATGTATTTATCTAATTATCATATATTAATTTATCAAAATAATACTTATATCCATAAATTTGTCAAAATAATATCCTATATTTATAAACTATCCAAATAAAACCTATCTATACAAATCAAACAATATTGTACTAATTAAGAAAATATTTAGGTTTATCCTTAGAAAAACTATCAAAATAGTATTTATATTTATAATATATTTAGATTTACCTACACGAAATATATAAATGTATATATTTATCTATAAAAAATATGATTTTAGGCTATATGGTAATTAAAGTTATATATAGCAACAATATGATCTGCGAGGACATCAATATAATATATATCTATGTAAAGTTTGACAAGAAAATATGATCTATTCGGATATCTGTATTATATTTATTATATTTTCTATTTTAGATTGGTTTATAAGAGAGATCAAGTGTTGATATTACGAGAAATTTATATATGCTAAAATATACTACGATCAAAATTTATAAAGCAAAAACAAGTTAATTTGTAGTAAATATAATATTATTATCATGGTGTATTTTATTATTAAGTGAATTAAAATAAATGTGCAAATACTCAATAAAATATTTTTCAAAAATTGAAATTAGATATTAAAAAAAGATAGAAATTTAAGGTATCTCTTACAAGATTGTTAGTTATCTATTTATATACAACAATTCAAGAAGATATGACATATTCTAATATATTCATCTTTATCTTTGACATATTCTGATTTAGTAAATTAATTATATTTTAAACCAAACTATTATTTTAAAATGGATACGTCGCATATACTATTATAGTGATAACATTATCATGTATGTAATATATTAAAGTTGTCCCTTTTCAAGATCACACATTAATTTTGATCTCGCTTAATATCAAACTACTTACATTTGATAATAAAATGTCTTATTGATTTTATAATATAAAATAAGTATTTTAATCGTATCCATATATATGTTCATATCAAAATAACATTTTTCGTATTTATATTAAAATAAAAAGTATAATTATCTTCATCTTATTGATATAAATATGATCTTATCAAAATAATATATATGATCTTTATTTTATATTAATTTCATCTACACACTACACAGATTAAATAATATAAATATTAAAAAACTTATATCTATTTTACATAATATTATAACTAGTATCAAGTCTATTTCTATTTAGCCAAATCTTATCTATTGAATACAATATTATGATTTTATTCATAGATCTATAATATAAAATATTATCATTAGGTTATGTATAAAATATTATTATGTATTGTTTTATCAAATAGATTATACGTAAAAAAGATATCATCAATTGTATACCGTATGGGGGGCGGGAAATCAACTAGTTATTGTAAAAAAAAAGTGCATGATACGTTTCTATACTAAAATACAGGTCAATGATCGTGATCTTTGAAGAAATATATTACATGATCTTTGAAGAAATATATTAAGTGATCTTTGAAGCGATATATTAAGCAATCTTTTTTTAGTTTTATATATTTTTTCTAGATGCTGTTTCCTCTCCAAAATACTTTATAGGATTTAATATAATGGAAAAAAATAATAATTTAATGTCCAAAGCACAAAATATAACAAACAAATCTGAAATTATCTATTTTAAGTAGAAAAGGATTGATGGGGCGAGGTGGTAGAATTTGATATGGTTGGAGTATATGGACTATGTAGTACACCGTAATAGATACAGAGATAGATTTTTTTTGGTTCACATGGCTGTGCCACCGCCCAGTTCGGCCCCATTGGGCTACCAGCCCATGGGCCTACGTCTGGACCGGGAGTTAGAGCGGAGTTAAGGCTTACCTCCCTCCCAACGACGTTGCGGGGAATCGAACCTTGCACCTTGTGCAAGGGTCGTCCTACCAAGCGCAGCTCCGCGACCACTACGCCAACGCACCGTTGGTAGATACAGAGATAGATTAGTAGGGGTTCTTGTGTCATAAATCAAAATTATCTAATAACTATGCACTTATACACTTATTCAATAATTAAAAACAATACACTGAATTTTAAATATATAATTCTAACCTTCTATAAATCAAAAAATTATATAGTAATAATAGTAACCATATATGTAAAATAAATATTCTATTATATATGTACTTCCATAAATAATTTTATTTTATTTTTATAAAAAGACGTATATGCTTTTAAATTAAGTATATGTAATTATGTATAGATGATAGCTTGCTGCGTAAATTTCTATTGTTTTAGCAATTTTTTCACAAATCTTTCTATATGATAATCTTCTTTCTCCTTTTTAGTGCTCTTTATTCTCCATAATTTTGGCGTAGAATATTTATCAAGAGCCTTATTTTAGTATTTATTTATTTTAGAATATTTTAAGCTACACAATACCTAAGGTTGTTCTTTTTAGGAAAAATGACTTGAAATAATCTCAAGTATCAACATTCTACCAAAAATAATCTCTTGTTTTGATATTACCTTTAGCAATCCGAACTATGCACATATTAACTAAAATCGATACCGCAAAATTTTCCGGTATGCTTTCCGGTGGGTTTGATGACGTGGCAACCGAAAATGTGACGTGGCAAGAAATAGTTTTTTATTTTAAAATTTTATCCTCCATGTCACGTCCACTGAACATCTCAACATATATACGTATCATATACAAACAATAAAAACAAATATTCACAAAACAAAAAACATTCACAGTTGAAACAAAAAACAAATTAAAAGAAATTAGCTTCTGCAATCAAAAAACAACGATGAACAACTACAACTCGCACTAACATCCACCGAAGACGGGAGCCCAACGAGCGCACGATAGAGGGCTCGCTAGATCAAGAACTGTTGGGCTGGTGGTGGGAGCCCGACGAGCGCCGCTTAGGGAGGAATCGGCGGCTGTTGGCCGGCGAAGGCCGCTGCTGCAACCTCTGGCCGAACGGGGATGGTAGGGTTCCCGACAGCAGATCTGAAATCGCCGACGCGGTTTGCTTGCAAATCTGGGTTCCCGACAGCGGCGTGAAGGGGCGGCACGAATTGGGCGGTGTTAGGGTTCGCCGTGAGCAGGGGGGGTTGGGATTCGCCGGAAACTGACCGGCGAGCGGTGCGAACTGGTGTGGCGAAGCGACGGTCGCGAATGGCTCGAACTGAGGGACAGCGGCCGAATTAGGGTACGGGATCTGGCCGGCCTCGTTCGACGCGACCAGGTCGGTGGGGTTCGGGAACCGAACGGCGGCGGTCTAGGCGAACGACGATCGATTCACGTTCTTTGCAAGCTGCTGGGCAGAGTTAGGGTTGGCCGCGAACGGAACGGCGGTGTCTTGGGTCGCCTGCGGTTGGCGCCGATTCAGATGGTGGCAGTGTTGCCCATCGTCGGTCAATTGCAACAGTAATACCCTTAACTCCGACATGGTGGCGGTCGCCGGTGTGGCGTCGTTGGTGTTAGACATGGCGTTCAGGATGAATACTCGATGAACAAATTGACGTGTATTTGTTCTTGAATGTAGGATATTGGTTACTGATCCAAAAAAAGATGTAGGATATTGGTTTTAATTTTATTTTTTTCCAATTGTAATTAAGTCCCACTTAAAGATCAATAAAAATCTAAATATCTAATATACTTTCAATTGTTATTTTGTATTTTAATTCCTTGTCATAATAGATCAACATGGCAAATAAATACGATGGGCATGCGTGACATGTAAAATAAAAATTTAAAATAACAATGATCCGTTGCCACGTCACAATTTCGATCGCCACATCATCAAATTCGTCGGAAAGTATACCGGAAAATTTTGCGATATCGATTTTAGTTAATATGTGCATAGTTCGGATTGCTAAAGGTAATATCAAAACATGGGATTATTTTTGGTAGAATGTTGATACTTGAGATTATTTCAAGTCATTTTTCCTTCTTTTTATTGATTTTAACAAACACTGCTCCGTTTAAAATGTGTTTACAAAGTTTGATTTAAAAAATACATAAATAGATAGAAATAAATTGAACAAAACAATTACAAAATAGAATGATAAAAAATAAATTTTGAATTGAGGTCTAACCAAAAATTGAATTTTAAGCTAAAGTTTTTTTTTTGCCAAGTTAATAACGGAAAATTTAATATTTCCTCATATCATGAGTGTTTCAACGAGAAAATGGTCCCTCGTAAACAATGTACTTTTAACGAGGAAACAAAATTTTCGTCACTGTTAAATTTGGCGGATCGTATATGATTCTATTCTAAACATATATCGATAAAGTTATGATTTTGTCATTGAATATTTTACACGAAGATAATATTCCTCAATAAATGATTCAAAATTCGTCACTATTGACCTTATAATTTACAAGACCAAATTGTGGACACAAATAGCGATGAGTCAAAATATTTGTCGTAAAATGTGGTATTTAGTGAGGAATACAAGTTTCTCACTAAAAGTCAAGTCATGTTTAAAGAGGAACTAATATATTTCTCGCTAGAAGTCATATTTAACGAGAAAAATATGTTTTTTGCTAAAAAATTGGTCGCAAAAAGGCCATTTTGTTGTAGTGTAAACACCCTATCTTTAGGAACCCCTATATATACATAGAGGGGGGAATACATTGTACAGATTTTTCACATATATACATTCGAGTTCATACGAGATTAATACAATTTTCGCATTCTTTCAATTGACTCTCGAGTTCGTATTGCTTAGTTCAAGCCCGATCTAGGCTAAGGAATCTCTAATCTTGGTTGGTAGATTTCTAGCTCAAACAATTTGGCGCCCAACGCGGGGCACAAAATTTGGCAAATCACGAACAAAGAGTCGTTTGTTGTTCGAGTTTCTGGCTAGAACAATGTCAAACTCTGGAGAGATTGTGCCGGACAAGAACAACGCCACCCAACAAGAGGAGGTCCTATCTAAGCAACGAGAGGACGAGATGGCAGACGTCCGGCTCCGCATGGAACTTCTCCAGAAAGAGCTTGAGCAATAAAAAGGTTTTTTTGAAGCTAGCATGGAACGCTTAACCAACGAAAACAACCAGCTCAAGAGCCAGAACCAGTTACTGACTACGGCAAGTCAACCTGCCCACGTCTCTAGAAACACTGAGGGCCTGGTAACTCAGTTGGATTTCGACGCCGGGGAGGGGACCTTTGGGGGAAAGAACTGGAATAATACCCAAGGCGGAGTCTTGAACACTCAACAAACGCCTAACCTCGCAAACACTCGCAAGCAAACCCATAACAAAGAAACCCTCGGAAACCAGGTCACACCCCTGGGAAACACCTACAGAACTCGCTCCGGTAACGTATGGATGGCTGAGAACGCTTACACCGATAGACACCAGAAGGTGGATCTAGATGCCCTTATTAGAAAGAAGGTCATAGAGCAAATTGGAGCCATCTCCGATCAGGTTGTCAGGAGTCACACTGGATACCAGCCCGTGCAACCAGAGGCTCAGGATGGATACGACGAGTCACCCTTCGTCCCTAGGATCGCTCGAGCCGAGATTCCAAGAAAATTCTCTATCCCTAGTATGACGCCTTACAACGGCACCACGGACCCTAACGAGCACATAGCCATCTATAAGCAAAAGATGATGACTAGCTCGGTCCCCAGCCACTCGAAAGAGTCCTCGATGTGTAAGTGATTCGGAACAACTTTGGCAGGGCCAGCCCTCACCTGGTTCATCGGTCTACCCAGAGGGAGCATCAAGTCCTTTGCTGACCTATCAGACACCTTCCGGAGCCAGTTCGCGAGCAGTCACAGGTTTGAGAAACAATCTAGTGACCTCTACCGGGTCAAGTAGAAGAATCATGAGACCACTAGGGCTTACCTAGATCGCTTCAACAAGGAGAAGGTAACCATCCCAAATTGCGACACCACAACCGCAATTGAGGCCTTCTGGCAAGGAATCACGCCAGACGGGGGGTTATACCAAGAACTGACCAAGCACCCATGCGGTACCTTCGAGGAAGTCCAGTCAAAAGCACTAGCGCACGTCCGGCTGGAAGAAGATAGATCACTTCAGAGGAGGTCGGCCGAACCCAGAGGCATTGACAGGAAAAACGGCTCTGATCGCAAGAGGGAGTATCCAGAGCAGAGGCGATCACCCTTCAACCAAAGAAGGGACAGGCGAGATCATCCCTACGATAAACACCCAGCCAAGCGGGTAAACGTGGCACGTAACAAGCCACCGGCTGGAAAAGGAGCGCGATCCACTACCACCTCCCCTGGAGGACTTCAACCTAAAAATTTCGCAATCACAACTTGTGAAAAATCTTTCCAAGATGGGCAATCTAGTGAGGTGGCCCAGAAAACACAAAGCGCCTAAGGCAGGAGCCGACGAGAACAAGTGGTGCGAGTTCCATGACAACCACGGGCATTGGGCCAAGGATTGTATCATGTTGAGGAGAGAAGTAGCACACCTAATCTCTAAGGGTAATTTCCGGGAATCGGCTCTAGATGCCAGAGTTCCTCGCGATCTCTTAGAGAACCCCTACCGAGGCAGGATAGCCGACAAGATGCCCCCTACTCCAGAAAGGGTGGTAAACGTAATAACCGGGGGGTCGAGCGTGTGCGTTCTTACTTACTCAGCAGCCAAGAGACATGCACGAGAGGGGTACCTGGGAAAGCCTGCCTATCTAGAGAGGCGACCTAGACAACCGACCGGGTTAGCGATAGTCTTTGACGACTCTGACATTGAGAACCAGGTCGGGCCTCATCACGACGGCTTAGTGATCTCCCTACACATAGGGAACGTTCTTATGAGGAGGATATTGGTCGACACTGGTAGCTCCACCAACCTCATAACCCTCACCGCACTCAAGGAAATGGGCTTATCCGAGAACGACGTACACAAAAATCCCGTCCCTCTCGTAGGATTCAGCGGTGAAGTGAAACACACCGTAGGAGACATAATCCTTCAAACCTTGGGAAAAGGAGTTAACTTGCAAGTAAGCTTCATGGTGATAGACTACCCCTATAGCTACAGCGTAATCTTGGGCCGCCCCTGGATACATGACATGAAGGCGGTGACCTCCACTTATCACCAGACGGTGAAATTCCCCACACCACGGGGAATAGAGGAGATTCGAGGAGACCAGAGGCTAGCTAGAGAGTGCTACAAGACAGCCCTAAAGCCTACGGCCGTTGGGCCGTAGGCATAGCAATTACAAAGCGCTACCCCTCCTACCCAGATCAGAGAGGAAGAAGAAGAAGTGGAGGAGGTAACAATAGGGAAAGGAAGGATCGTTCAGCTAGGAATTGGGCTAGAGACGTCCATCAAGGCAGAACTAGTATCTTTTCTAGAGAAACACCAGAAGTGCTTCGCATGGAGTCACGAAGACATGACTGGAATCGATCCAAGAGTAATCACGCACAAGCTGAACACCGATCCTAGCTTTCCCCCCATGAAACAAAAGAGAAGAAGATTTGCCCCCGAACGAATCCAGGCGGTCGATGAGGAAGTAAGGAAACTACTAGTCACAAGCAAGATCCGAGAGGTGAAATACCCAGAGTGGCTAGCTAACGTAGTGGTCGTCCCAAAGAAGAATGGGAAGTGGAGGGTTTGTGTGGACTTTACCGACCTGAACAAGGCTTGTCCTAAAGACTCTTTCCCACTCCCACACATAGACACAATGGTCGATGGCACCGCTGGTCACGAGCTCTTGACGTTCATGGACGCCTTCAACGGCTACCACCAGATCCAGATGCACCCCGAGGATCAAGAGAAGACGTCCTTCATAACAGGACAAGGGCCATACTGTTACCGGGTTATGCCTTTCGGTTTAAGGAACGCTGGTGCGACCTACCAACGACTCGTTAACCACATGTTCCGGAACCAGATCGGGAAGACAATTGAGGTTTACATTGATGATATGGTGGTCAAGAGCACAGCGGCGGCTCAACACCAACAACACCTTGAGGAAGCTTTCAACATCCTAGAAAAATTCAACATGAAGCTTAATCCTCAGAAATGCACATTCGGGGCATAGTCTGGAAGATTTCTAGGTTATATCGTGACTAAAAGGGGGATTGAGGCCAGTCCCGATTAAGTGAAAGCAATAGCCTCCCTGAGATCACCCAAAAACATCAAAGAAGTACAAAAACTCGCTGGAAAAGTCGCCGCCCTAAACAGATTCATATCTAAGTCGGCCGACAAGTGTCGATTATTCTACGATATCCTCAAGAAAAACAAAAGTTTCTAGTGGGATGACCGACACGAGAAGGCTTTCCAGGAAATCAAGAGCTACTTCTCCAATCCATTGTTGCTAGCCAAACCAGTTCCAGGAGAAATCTTGCAGTTGTACCTAGCAGTATCAGGAAGCACACTGAGCGGGGTTCTAGTCAGGGAAGCTGAAGGGCAGCAAACGCCCGTTTACTTCGTAAGCAGGACAATGACCTCAGCTGAGACTAGATATTCACCCCTCGAAAAGTTGGTCCTTGCCATCGTCATGAGCTCAAATAAGCTGCGCCCTTATTTCGATTCACACGCTATTGCCGCCTAGACCAGCTATCCTTTGCGACAAGTGATGTAGAAGCTGGAGTTTTCTGGGCGAATGACCAAGTGGGCGGTGCAACTCAGCGGATATGACATCAAGTACGAGTCTCGCAAAGCCATAAAGTCACAGGTCCTAGCTGACTTCGTCGCTGACTTCTCACCTGACCTAGAAGAGGCAGCAAACACAAATACACCCGCTCCTATTCCAGGAGAAACGCACGAAGCATGGACGCTCAACATAGATAGGGCTTCTAACGCTAGAGGGATAGGGCTAGGGGTGGTCCTGGAATCAAGCAGGGGAGACAGGCTAGGCCAGGCCGTAAGGTGCAACTTCAGCGCCACAAACAACGAGGCAGAGTACGAGGCCTTAATTTTCGGGCTAGGACTAGCACAAGACCTAGCAATCCAGAACCTGCAAGTAAAGTGCGACTCTCTCTTGGTAGTTAACCAGATACTGGGACTATTTGAGGCAAAAGACGAGAGGATGACTCTTTACCTAGAGAAGGCGAAAGCTCTAGCAGGAAAATTCCAACAAGTCACCTTTGAACAGGTACCTAGAGAGAACAACACATCGGCCGATGCCCTAGCAGGCTTAGGCTCAGTGCTCAACCCAGATGAATATTCTCAGATCCCACTAGTCCACCTCCTTTACTCAGCAATTGAGCACCCCAAGGAAACACCAGCGAAGGACGTGCTCCCAGTAACCAGTCCTGACACACATTCTGGAGAAAAGCCTAGTAGCTGGATCAAACCATACCTAGACTGGCTAGTACATGAGAAAACACCTGAGGACAAGGCCGAGGCAAGGGCTCTAAGAGCTAAAGCCACACGCTTCACCGTCCACCAAGGCATATTGAATCACAAGTCAGCATCAGGAGTCTTGCAGAGGTGCGTAGAAGGGGACGAGATCGATAGCATCATGAGAGAGATCCACGAAGGGTACTGCGGGAACCACGCTGGCGGAAGGAGTCTGGCAAATAAAATCCTTAGACACGGATGGTACTGGCCAACGCTACGACGCGACGCTACTAAGTACGCCTAGGATTGCAAGGCTTGCCAACGACATGCACCCACTTCTCACCAGCCCTCCGAGAGCCTACATCCACTCCCTGGCCTTTCATGAGGTGGGGGATGGATATTGTAGGAAAGCTATCCCCTTCCACAGGGAAAAAGGTCTTCTTCTTAGCTATGACCAACTACTTTTCCAAATGGATCGAGGCCGAAGCATATAGGGAAATCAAGGACAAGCACGTGATCTCATTCATCGAGCGCAACATCCTGTGCCGTTTTGGGATCCCAGCAACGATCGTGTGTGACAATGGTTCCCAGTTCATTAGCCAGAGAATGAGAGATTTCTGCCAAGGATGGAACATTGATCTAGTAACGTCAACACCTAGATATCCCCAAACAAACGGTCAAGCAGAGTCCTCAAACAAGGTGATCATAAACAATTTGAAGAAGAGACTAACCAGGTCCAAAGGCAAGTGGGTTGAGGAGTTACCCTACATACTCTGGGCTGATCGCACCACTCCCAAGAGGGCAACAGGGCAAACCCCTTTCTCCCTAGTATACGGGTGCGAGGCAGTCATCCCAGCCGAAATCCAGGTCCCAACTGCGCGATATGGTCTAGCCACGCTTGACCAAAACAAGGAACAACTCGAGGTAGACCTAGACATGGTCCAAGAATTACGAGAATCAGCTCACCTCAGGATAGCTCGATACCAGCAACAGGTATCCAGGAGCTACAACAAGAACGTGAGAGCTAGAGTCTTTTGAGTTGGAGACTGGGTACTTCACAAAGTATTCTGGAATACAGCCGAGTTAAACGCAGGAAAATTGGCACCCAGAGGTGAAGGACCTTACAAGATCACGCGGATAGTAAGGCAAGGAGCCTACCAGCTTGAATCCGAGGAAGGAGAACCTGTGCCTAGGAGTTGGAATGCCACTCACCTCAAAAAGTATTATTTCTAGAAACTCTATCTCTAGCTACTTAGTTTGTTTTGCATATTAGAAGGTCTTGGATTTTCTTCTTTTTTCGGGGGGATGCAAGGGGGTTCCTGAACCATCACCCCGCTTTTATTTCTAGATCATAGTTCTAGCACTTAGCACCAGTTAGGACACTGTTTTGCATTTTTGTTATTCTCCTGATTAATGAATAAAAATTATTCCAAATTACTTCGTTTATACACACGAAAAACAAACATGTGCTCCTCGAAAGCACACTTTTGCAAACTTCGCACGATATAAAAACCCACACCAGGGTATATGCCTAGTAGCCCCGATCAAGCTACAAAAAGGCAACCACACTCAATATTCCCACAAAACTCGTGGACGTAACGATTAAGCCCATAAGTGACCTAGGCATTTATCGCCAGAAATCCCACAAAACTCGTGGACGTAACGATTAGGCCCATAAGAGACCTAGGCAAGTATTGCCAGTATTACAAAACTCGCATGAACATTTGGATCCATGAATAAGGCACAACTCGCCTAACACATATGCTAGCATCAAACGGATTAAACCGCACATATTACCCGGTTGTACAACCTAGGTATACCATCAATATTTGACACCACAAAGCTAACGTTAGCACCTTCCACAAACAAGCTTGTTTCTTACAAATAACATCACACTACGAACCGCTAAGACGCATTAGGTATCTACGTAAAATTCAGCTAAAACAAATAAGTCCTTTCATAGGCAACCTCCAGACAAAGGTGGGTATCCCCCAAACAATACAAGGGGTATTGAACTCACCGACAACCACATCGCCAAACTACGACGACATCTCTACATCACATGATTATCAAGATTACACCTACCTGCTCTAGAGATAATACATTTACGAAACTCTCACACTTGCTTAAAACACGAGCGCATTATTCTGGATATGCTCTCCGGAGTATAGGTTGAGAGCATCCCCAGCAAGACAAGGGGTGCTAAAATTTCCCAGCAAAAACTATTCGGACTATCATCCCTGAGAATATGTTTTCTTCCAGGTACCACGAATTAAAACGCACTAGCAAGTCGAGTAAAACGCTTTCTAGGTACGACACCTAGATTCATAAATAGCGGAGTATGGGAACCTCCATACCGCCAGATAACAACTAAGCGACAATAGCAGGAGTTAAGCCCCAACATTACATGATCTCGTTTGCGATCAAGCTCTAAACGCCAGTAGAGGCATAGTCTGGGTTACTCCTTAAGATTTAGTCTACGAGTATCTATCAATTTAGGCAAGCATTGCCAAAGTCGAGAATGCAACGTGATTAAACGGCCAGGCAAGCATTTTTGTTATACCTATGCAGAATAATGCGCTCGTGTTTTAAGCAAGTGTGAAAGTTTTTGTTATACACTAGGTACCTACGCAAAATTTAGCTAAAACAAATAAGTCCTTTCACAGGCAACCTCCAGACAAAGGTGGGTATCCCCCAAACAATACAAGGGGTATTGAATTCACCGACAACCACATCGCCAAACTACGACGACATCTCTACATCACATGATTATCAAGATTACACCTACCTGCTCTAGAGATATACATTTACGAAACTCTCACACTTGCTTAAAACACGAGCGCATTATTCTGGATATGCTCTCCGGAGTATAGGTTGAGAGCATCCCCAGCAAGACAAGGGGTGCTAAAATTTCCCAGCAAAAACTATTCGGACTATCATCCCTGAGAATATGTTTTCTTCCAGGTACCACGAATTAAAACGCACTAGCAAGTCGAGTAAAACGCTTTCTAGGTACGACACCTAGATTCATAAATAGCGGAGTATGGGAACCTCCATACCGCCAGATAACAACTAAGCGACAATAGCAGGAGTTAAGCCCCAACATTACATGATCTCGTTTGCGATCAAGCTCTAAACGCCAGTAGAGGCATAGTCTGGGTTACTCCTTAAGATTTAGTCTACGAGTATCTATCAATTTAGGCAAGCATTGCCAAAGTCGAGAATGCAACGTGATTAAACGGCCATGCAGAGGGCCTATAAAGGTTGAGGAGAGTTAAAAGTTTTTACACTAGGGGTACGACATTTTCCCCATAAGAATAAGTCTTGGCACGAAGGCCATCCCAAAACGAGCATTAAAGTTTTATGGCAATGGACATTGCCAAAATAAGTTCTTAACACAAAAATAACTTAAAACACGCGTTTGCCATCGGGCGAAGATCAGTTGTCTAGAGAAGGGTCCTACGGTGCAAGGTTCTCGTCCTTGTCCTCTTGCTGAATAACTTCATCAGAACCAATAGCTGGGGCAACATCCACTAGGGCTGGAGAATTAGCATCATCATCTAAGTCCTCGTTAGGCAAGAAATCCTCTCCTGGGACCTTAGTGCCAGGGGGGAACATGACGTCGAAAGTGGCTTTTAGTTCTCCCAAGTTCCAGCGATCACCCTCCCCTCTAGCAACGCTTTCCAGAACTTCAATCTTGGCTTTGGTGGAATAAAAGGTTCCTATCTTTATCACTTGCTGAGTAAAGGCCTCCACGGTCTCTTGAAGCTCGGCAATCCTCCCTGCTTGCACAGACACCTCTTCCTGAAGTTTGGCAACTTGGACTCGGTGAGCACCCAGCGCATCCTCGAGGATACGGTTTTGACGACCAGCCTCAAGCGCCGCCTCAGAAGCGTGCCTCTCTTTAGACCTTAACAAACAAATCTCCTTGGTATAGACATCCATGCCAGAGGAAACTCTTGGGTTGCCTATGAATAATGCTATGTTAATAACCATAACTCGAGAAAAGCAGTTTACTGGAAAGTAGGAGTACACGAAGACTAACCTTCATCACAACATTCTTGGATTGCGACAACACCTGCTCACTTCCACCTTTTGTAAAGGAGGCTTTGGCTTCACTAGGGATAGACTCTAGCACAGCGCTCCAGAAATCATTGGTGTCTTCCTTTGAGAGATCGATGGTTGGAGGGGCATCTAGCTTGCGTTTCTACGAAGGACGCTCCCGAGTTTCCTCTTTCTTTAGTACCAGCGGAAGGGGGTTCGAGCTATGGGATCTTAACATCCTTTGCAGCATGACATCGGTAGACACATTCCTTTCACGACCTAGTTACGCAGAAAACCAAAGATCAAGCTCTTTCACTAGAAAGTTTATCTAGCACACAAAAGAAGAGACATTATTGGAGCTTACCAGAGTTGGTGGGCTTGGAGGTGCTTGACATCTTGACGGCGATAGGAGAAGCTTCTAGGTCAGTAGTGTCGCGGCTGGAACTTTGGGGCTGGTGCTCTTCTTTCAGCTTCTTTGGCTCGTTGAAGACCTTGCTGGGAGCGCGATCCTTGGAGTCAATAGTCAGCAACGAGTTGATGCGTTTCCCGCTGGATAGCCTGGAATTGAAATTCTTCGGCACTGCACAGAGTGTCACTAAGCAAGCGTTAATAAAACACAGCAACTAGAGCGCCAGATCCAATTATACATACTAGGAAAAAAATCACAAACAGAGCGAGCAATAGGCTCTTACAAGTGGTGTTCCATGCTTCTAGGAAAACATTTTTGTAAGTTTCTCCTAATTCACCCAAGGAGCGCTTCTCAACAAAGAAGTAACGCGATTGCCATCCCGTGTTAGGGTTTTTGACACCAGGGATCAAGGGGTAGCATGGAGGAAAATTCTACCCTGCCTAGAGGGTACTACCTTGTATGCCACTAAGAACTCGCTCATCATCATGACTATTCCTTTCCTAGAGGCTAGCTCATCGACACACCTGAGTATGCGCCAGGTTGTAGGCATAATCTGGGACGGTTAAATCCCTAAATCCCTAAGAAAATCCCTAATGAAGGGGGAAAAGGGAAATTTGAGTCCTAGGGAAAATGGGAACTCGGTAAAACATACCCAACCTGGGCGGATCCAATCGATTAGCTCATCTTGAGGGCAATGGGTCACGGTTCCAGCCGGAAACCCTCCATCAGCGACGATTCTAGCGACGTCGTCTAGCGTGAGGTTACACAGAAATTGGTCTTGGGCATCAACGAGTTTGATTGTGCGAAGAGAGGAGACTCGGCCATGGGTGGAAGAAAACAAGAACTGGGAGAAAACAGAGAAGAAAGGGATGAAGACGAGAGTAAAGTGAGAGAGAGATTTGAACCTGTGTTACACGATTGAAATGACGCCTCTGTGCACAATAGGGAGGAGGCTAAGTGTTTTAAATGGAGAGTAATGATAACGCACAGACCCCGGTTTCCAAGGCAACGAATCAGCAATTGGGAGATTTAGTTCAATTCCAACTACAAATTTCGAAATTTGAAATTCCAAGTTTGAATTGAAAGGGGTATTGTTGGGCCCTATTAATCAAAAGCCCACGGAGCGCACTAGAGCGGCCTACAAGAAGTCCACAGAGCCCAGTGGCGAGTTTCCAGAAGGCGATCCGAGTAATGAGTAACGAAATAAGCCTATTTGCCCGTCCAAGTATAAGATAGACTTAAATTATATCTTATAAGGTTTACCTCTATCTAATGTAACGAGAATTATATCGCATTTAGGGATATTTTATCTAGTAAATGCGTATCTATCTAGTTATTTATATCTTCTAAACACCCTATCTTTAGGAACCCCTATATATACATAGAGGGGCGAACACATTGTACAGATTTTTCACATATATACATTCGAGTTCATACGAGATTAATACAATTTTCGCATTCTTTCAATTGACTCTCGAGTTCGTATTGCTTAGTTCAAGCCCGGTCTAGGCTAAGGAATCTCTAATCTTGGTTGGTAGATTTCTAGCTCAAACAATTCTCACACCAAGCACATTCATATAAGACATCATTTTAGTCATGATAATGTGGAACTAGGATTGATTAGAATGGACCATGTTAGGACTGATGTTGGGACGATATCAAGGACTGCTGTGTACTTGATATTGTGCCCAGACAACCGTCCCTTAGTTTTGATATGACAAACTCACTTTGATTCTAATAAAGTTGTCTAAGTGTTCAGGAACGCTATTGATGAAAAGGGCAACAAGTGTGTGGACGTCCCTGAGGTGAAGGGACGCTGGCTCCAATATGTAAGGACGAGCTAAGTTACTGCTTAAGCTAAGGACGCAGTCTATAAGCAAGCAGGAACACAAGCCACAACTCCAAACGTCCTTACTTAGAACCCGACAGGATGACAGCACTCGACAATGTTTGATCATCAAGGACACGTGGAGACCGATCCTGTAGATCAGTCCATCACCACGTGGAGGCAGATCCTATAGCAGAGTTCAACAGCTGGATATAGGAAACTTCCCTTCATCACCGCATACCACGTGGAAGCCGATCCTGTAGCCACGTCCATGAAGGGCATGATCGTCAGAAGAAGTGACGCCCTTCCCCAAGTCCTATAAATACCCCCAAGGCATTTATTGTGACTTAAGTTTTAGAGAATATTTAGAGAGAACCAGAGTGAAAGCGACTCCGATCAAGAACACCAAGAACATGTCAAGAACTCTTCTAGACTAGGTGTTTGATCGAGAGAAAGTTTGTAATCAAATCACAAAGTGTTTGTAATCAGGAAAACCAAAAGAAAAGAGAAGTCCTACGAACTACTATGGGATTTGTGAGTAGAGTCCTTTAGAACATTAAGTTAGTTTCAGTTATAGGCTTAAAGGAGTTTTTACTATTGGACTTAGGACGTACTCAAAGTGCCAGAAAAGTGTAAAGAACTCGCCAGTATAACTGTAAGGACGCTTAATAAGAAAGGAAAAGTCTATTCGAAAATCCTCTAAGGAGGTAGAGGTTTACACTCAAGGACTACTTGGTCTTGAGTGGTTCCTCTATAAATTGACGCATTCCTTGCTTATTACTCTACCTGTTTAGTCGCTCTATTCCGCTGCACATTGAAGGACGCCCTTAACTCTTGTTAAGGACGTCTCTCTCCAGGACGACTTTATCTATATAAAGGACGTCCCTCTTTAAGACTGACGATCCAACAATTGGTATCAGAGCGGGCGCTCTAGATTCTTATTGAGTTGCAGGTAATAATGGACATGGAACCAATTGGCATTAGTAGTATGAAGCCTCCGCGCCTGACGGACGGCAACTACAACCGATAGAAAACAAGGTTTGAGAACTTTGTGAGAAGTCAGAACTATCAAAGTTGGAGAGTGATCAAGAACGGAGATCTCAAAGCTCCGCCTGCCAAGGAAGGCAAGGAGGAAGAATGGAGTCCCGATGAGTTTAAGCTGATGGAGACAAATGCAAAAGCTATATGTTTCCTGCAGACATCCCTTTGCGAAAGGGACGTTACCAGAGTTAGCAATTTGCCTACAGCTAAACAACAGTGGGAAGCGCTTGAAAAGTATCACGTGGGGACTCTAGAGATGAAAGAGGATGTCCAGTTGGAAGCTAAGAAGGACTTCTACGCCTTTAGAATAATTTCAAATGAGACAATCACAAATTACTCGTTCCGTTTTGAAGCTCTTCTTACCAAGCTGAAGAACTTAGGAGTTCTTGAGACTGAGATTTCCCTTAGGAACAAAGTTCAAGTTTTGATTGATGGATTGATAGGAGTTTGGAAGTTTGATAGGACGACCTTCAAAGAGAACCAAGCAAACAAGGGACTGTCAATTCAGGAGATCTATGGAAAGCTGTTAGCATTCGAAGCTAGAAGAAATCATGACATGGCTGAAATGGGAAAGAATCCTCAAACTGATCTAGCTTTGGCTACTGCATCAAGGACGCCCGAATACACATAGCATCTTCGTCGGCAAAACGAACTAGCCTTGATGATGGAAGCCAAGACAAAGGATCATCGCGAGAACTTGCGTCTCCAAGCCTTGGTGGAGCGTCAAGGAAAATCAAAGGAACAACTTGCTGAGGAAGAGGAAGTCGCTCTCTTGCACAAATCATTGCGTTCTTGGGCTAAAAGGAACAAATACTCAAAGATGAAGATGCCTTTCAAAAAGGAGAGTCCCAAGTACTCAGAAGCTGAGATGAAGGAACTCACTTGTTACAAATGCAACAAGAAAGGCCACTTTGCTAAGAACTGCAACTCTGGATGTCAGCAAAGGACTTCAAGAAGAAAGCTCTAATGGGTGCGTACGCAGCTGCATGGGACGATCTCAGTTCTGATGATGAAGATCCTGCAGACCAAGTCGCGTACATGGCCATGGAGGACGCTCTAGAACTTGAAAAGGACGCCTCTGAAACTGAACAAGAGGTAAACCACGACTCCATGATAAGTTCTTTAGATAAATGTTCAAAGTCCAAGCTTATTAAACATATTGCTCAAATCAAGCAAGAAAGTTATGCTATGAAAGAAAAAATTGATGAACTAGAATCTGAAAACATTATGGTTGAATGTGAGAACTATAGTACAATGTCTTTGCAACAAGAGTCCTCGATTGAAGAAACCAAGTCTCTAAAAACAGAAATCATGTGTCTCAAACTTGAGAACGTTAATCTTAGAGATGAAGCTAAAGTTTTAGGAAAGAGTTCTATAACTGAAGTTGTAAAGCATGTAGTCTTTGTCCCCGCCAAAAGAGGACTAGGATACGAGTTTGACTCTAAGAACTCTCTCCCTAGTGATTTTGAAGCAAGCAAAACTTCTAAACTAGAACTTGAAAGGGAACCTTGAGGAACGTATTAGAGTCCTTGAAAGTGGAGAAAAAGGACAAAAAGACTACTACACTAACTCAACCAGCCATAAAATCTACAAAAGAATTGCTAAAGGGGAAGGGTCAAAAGTCTGCACCCTAGAGAAAATGAAGGAAAACAGAATCCAACGTCCTAATAAGAAATATTACCTTGGTGATTATTATAGGACGTGTTGGTACTATGGTCAAGGTGGTCATTACAAATATGATTGTTTTAAACTAAAGGAAGACCTTGAAAATGGCAAAGATGCTAGGACTGAAGATAAAAAGAATGAGTCCGTTCCTAAGAAAAATGCTAGGTGTCCTAGACATTCTAGGACTTCATTTAGAAAGTATGCTACGTCCAATGATGTTAAAACTAAATGATTATATGTCAGAACCAGAGCTTTTATTGTAACGAACCAGGTAAGGAACACCTTGCCTGGGTCGCGAAAAACTAACTCTTTTTAACAGGTGGAAATGAGAGGAAGCCCGTGGATCATTGATAGTGGCGCCTCAAATCACATGACAGGAAGCCAGATCCATCTCACTTCTATCCAGAGTAGTGCCACGGGAGGAACTGTCTCGTTTGGCAACACGGGCAAAGGAAAGATCAAAGGGACGGGTGTTACAAATCTGAACTCGTCCATGAAAGCATCAAATGTTAGTCTTGTTGAAGGACTTGGCTTTAATCTCCTAAGTGTCTCTCAAATATGTGATCAAGGTGAAAACTTAGTCACATTTGACTCAAAGGAATGCCTTGTTATCAACAAGAAAACAAACAAAGTCTTTCTCAAGGGCGTCGCAAGAACAATGTGTATATCTTCAATCAAAAGTTCAAGCCTGTTGTTGAGTTGTGTCTATCTGTTTCAACTGAGGACACTGACCTTTGGCATTGCCGTCTTGGCCATGCTGGACTAAGCACAATCCTTAGGCTACACCAACAACATCTTGTGAGAGGACTTCCTCAAATCGTTCCTGAGAAAGCTGAACACTATGAAGCTTGTATAAGAGGGAAGCAAACAAGAACGTCCTTCAAGTCCAAGAATGAAGTAAGTACGAAGAAGCCTTTGGAACTTCTTCATACGGATCTTTGCGGACGCATGAGGACGATGAGCTACGGTGGAAAGAGGTACATGTACATTCTCGTAGATGATTTTTCTCGATTCACTTGGGTTCTTTTCTTGGTGTCCAAAGCAGATTGTTTCAACGCATTCAAAGTCTTCATCAAACCAGTAAAAGTTGCTCTTGGGACGCGCTTGAAAGCCCTACGATCAAACCATGGGACGAAGTTCCAAAACTCAGAGTTCCTAGCCTTTTGTGATCAAATGGTGTCTCCCACAACTTCTCAGCTCCAAGAACGCCTCAACAAAATGGTGTTGTGGAAAGGAAGAACAGGACGCTAGAGGATATGGCAAGGACTATGTTGCTAGCAAGTGGCGTCCCCAGGCACTTTTGGGCTGAAGCCATTGCTATTGCAGTCTACATCATCAATCTTGTCATGATCCGTCCCTTATTGAAAAAGACGTCCTATGAGTTGTTGAATGGAAGGAAGCCTCGCCTTGATTATCTAAAGGTTTTTGCCTGCAAGTGCTGTGTTCACAACAACGACAAAGAAAAGATTGGAAAGTTTGATGCTAGGAGTGATGAAGCCATATTCCTTGGGTACTCCCTCACAAGCAAAGCCTATATAGAGTTTTCAATAAAAGAACTCTTAAGCTTGAGGAGAATATTCATGTTGTTTTCAAAGAAAGTTCTTCCCACAAAGAAAAACCAAGTAAGAAAGAAAGCTCTTCTTCACAACAGCAGGGCGACTCTGAAGACGAAGTTGATGATTGGTCCTCAGGAAAATATTATGTTCCTAAGGACGGCAACGCAAATCCAGAAGAAGTCTCAGTGGACGTTCCTAGCATTGATCAAAGAGTTCCCTCTCGTAGTAAATCTCCAGTTCAACAGGATGTGGCAGAGTCAAGTCAACAAGGTGTGCAACGCCATGGTGTGGACGCTCTCTCTGAGAGGGAACACACTAATGACGATACTCAAGATGAAGATGTTGATTCTGATGATAGTTTTGATCCAAGGTTTACTCAACTTTTCCAGAGAGAGTCCCGCTTCTCTAGGGATCACCCAACCAGTCAGATTGTCTCAGATATCTCTCAAGGAGTTCAAACAAAGTCAGATGTAAGCAAGTCCTAGAGTGCAAATTTGGCTTTTTGTGGTTTCAACGCCTTTGTGTCCATGGTGGAACCCAAAAACATAAAGGAAGCACTCCAGGACGTTGACTAGATTCAAGCAATGCAAGAAGAACTCAATCAGTTTGAAAGAAACAAAGTTTGGACCCTCGTCCCTCGTCCCAAAGGAAAAAATATCATAGGGATGCGCTGCGTGTTTAGAAACAAACTTGATGAAAGTGGACGCATGTCAAGGAACAAGGCAAGACTGGTGGCTCAAGGATTCAAGCAAGAGGAAGGCATTGATTATGATGAGACTCGTCTGTCTCATCATTGCCTTTGCCGCTCACAAAGGATTCAAGTTGTTTCAAATGGACGTCAAGACAACCTTCTTTAACGGGAAACTGAAAGAGGAAGTATATCTTGCTCAGCCTCCTGGCTTCGAGGACGCCAACCACCCAGATCATGTGTACTACCTAGACAAAGCTCTCTATGGACTCAAGCAAGCTCCTCGTGCATGGTACGACAGGTTTGCGTCCTTTCTTTTGTCAAATGGTTACACAAGAGGTTCAATTGATAAAAATTTGTTTATAAAGAAAGTCCACAAGGACATTTTGATTGCCCAAGTCTATGTTGATGACATAGTCCTTGATGAGTAGCAAGTTTGAAATGTCGCTCATAGGAGAACTTAACTTCTTCCGTGGGCTTCAAATCAACCAACTCAAGGAAGGGACGCGTATGAGAGATACTTGTTGGGACGATATCAAGGACTGCCGTGTACTTGATATTGTGCCCACACAACCGTCCCTTAGTTTTGATATGACAAACTCACTTTGATTCTAATAAAGTTGTCCAAGTGTTTAGAAACGCTAGTGATGAAAAGGACAACAAGTATGTGGACGTCCTTGAGGTGAAGGGACGCTGGCTCCAATATGTAAGGACGAGCTAAGTTACTGCTTAAGCTAGGGACGCAGTCCACAAGCAAGCAGGAACGCAAGCCACAACTCCAAACGTCCTTACTTAGAACCCGACAAGATGACATCACTCGACAATGTTTGATCATTAAGGACACGTGGAGATCGATCCTGCAGATCAGTCCATCACCACGTGGAGGCAGATCCTGTAGCGAAGTTCAACAGCTGGATACAGGAAGCTTCCCTTCATCACCGCCATACCACATGGAAGCCGATCCTGTAGCCACGTCCATGAAGAGCATGATCGTCAGAAGAAGTGACACCCTTCCCCAAGTCCTATAAATACCCCCATGGCATTTATTGTGACTTAAGCTTTTAGGGAATATTCAGAGAGAAAGCGACTCCGATCAAGAACACCAAGAACAAGTCAAGAACTCTTCTAGACTAGGTGTTTGATCGAGAGAAAGTTTGTAATCAAATCACAAAGTGTTTGTAATCAGGAAAACTAAAAGAAAAGAGAAGTCCTACGAAGTACTGTGGGGCGTGTGAGTAGAGTCCTTTACAACATTTAGCCAGGTTTCAGTTATAGGCTTAAAGGAGTTTTTATTAGTGGACTTAGGACGTACTCTAAGTGTCAGAGAAGTGTAAAGAACTCGCCAGTATAACTGTAAGGACTGCTTGGTCTTGAGTGGTTCCTCTATAAATTGACGCGTTCCTTGCTTATTACTTTACCTGTTTAGTCTCTCTATTCCGCTACACATTGAAGGATGCCCTTAACTCTTGTTAAGGACGCCTCTCTCCAGGACGCCTTTATCTATATAAAGGACGTCCCTCTTTAAGACTGACGATCCAACAACTGAGGACCAAGTGACCGATATTTTCACAAAAGCACTTGACAGACGTCCCTTTGAGCATCTCAGCCTGCTCTTGGGGATGATAACTTTTAAATGAACAAGTCCAGTTCTATTATTCCCTCAAGGATTGGCTATGTTTTGTTGAGGACTTGTTTTAAAGATTGTCATGCATTTAAAGTCATCTTGAAGGGACGCTAGTCTACGACATGTGTTTTTCTTTTTCTTTGAGCGTTTTTCATTTCTCTTTTGATCTTAAGAGTATCCCTGATCACCCAAGCCTCATTATAAGTCGAGAATCTTACAAAAGCGTCCGGTGAGCCTTCTTTGTTTTCACTTTACGGGACGTTCTTGTTTTGATCTTAAAAAATGATTCTAAGTGATTTAAGGAAAGCTTGTCAAAGGCATGAGGACGCATGTGCAGAGTTCTCAGAGTCAGATTGTTGAGTTCAGTGTTGGGACGCAGGATTACAGTTCTCAGAAAAAGGTTTGTGGTTTTGTTAGGACGAAAGGTCAGAGTCCTTAGCTGAATTGTGGTCGTTTGAATTTTGAAAAGGGAGGTGAACCATCGCGAGTATTTCGGACGCAAATCTCGAGATCAGCGTAACGGTGGGGAATAGCTGGTTCCTTAGCGAAGAAGTCTCCACGTGTTGAGCAGCGGGAGGAGGAAGCCAATTTAGCCTATTGCCCCCGCCTTTCCTTCGTCTTCTTCCTATAAAAAGCCCCCTGCTGCTCCTGTAAAACCTCTTCGCCGTTTCTGCTCTCCTTCACAATTCCGGTAATCCCCTTTCCCAATTCTCAAAATCAAACCCTAATCCTTCTCTATAAAAGCCCTCATCCCTCAACAATGGCCAACACTCGTGTTGGATCGTAAGTTAGTTAGAATGGGCGTCCTTAACTTGGTTAAGGACGTCATTAGATGCAGCAGAATAAAATGACTTAACAGGAAACGAATAAGATAATGGACACAATGATTTATAGAGGAACCCCACTAAGACCAACTAGTCTCATGGGTAAACCTCTACCTCCGTTTGATGATTTTCGAATAGCCGTCCTTATCTTATTCAGAGAGAATCCTTACAACTTTGGCGAGACGTTATAATTCTCTGAGCTAAGCGTCCGTCCTTAGCCTCACTAGTAACTCTCCTTTGAGCCTAACAATGTAACCTAACTCTCTTGTCTATAAGGTACCTAAACACTCACGTCTATCACAGTATGTCGTGAGAGACAAACTAAACTTCTAACTCTTTTGTGATTTGGTTTGGATTTGATGTGGTTGGACTTTCGTTCTCTCGCTTCAAGTACATGATCTTCGTTCTTGAGCTTTGAATAATTTGGGAATGAGCTCGAGAGAAAGTCTTCAAAGTCCACACCGCTATGCATAACCCTTGGGGGGTATTTATAGAGGTAGTGGGATTTGTCCTGTAGCGTCCTCTGAAGCTTCTGCAAGATCCTTCGTCTTCCTTCAATGGTGCGATTTGCATCTTGAGAAAGTCAACTCTGTTGACGCTTGGGAAGCCTCCGCGTGGTCAGGGGACCATCTTTAGGAAAGCGACATCTTTGGACTTGTTCACACGTGCCCAGACATAGGAACCTTCCTTTTGAGGACTACGGCCGATTATGATGTAATCATGTTGGGGCGGCCTTGGTTTGAATTTGAACTTCTTCCGTGTTTTGGCGCGCGTCCCTACTTGATGAGGACGCCATCCTATCTTCACAGGGACTCCATTCTTCTGTTCAGCTTTGGAAGTTCTGATGGAGTGCGTCCCTACAGCTTAGGGACTCTCGTTCACTTGTTGTCCTTTTCACTCATGTGTGTCCTCTAGACTTACCTGAGATTAACACTTGGACAACTTATCAAATATCATTGAGTTTGTGATTATCAAAACTAGAGACGATCATTATTGGTTAGATATTAATGACTGGCGACCTTAATATCGTCCCAACAACTCGCAACACAAAAACCACCAAGTCATCTTCTTCAGGAGAAAAGAAACCAACACCGGTGAAGGGCCGTTCGTCGATGGATTCTAGATCTAGAGATGTCCGGAGGCCGGGACCAATAAAAAACCCCAAACCTCCTCCACAATCTCAACCACAACACCGCCCTTGCACCACCAGCTCCACAAAATCGCCAATCTCAATCCCAATCCGGATCCCAAATCCAACCCTCCAAACAATTTAAATTCCTTGACGAACCCTTCCGTCATGAGCATGAGGAGACCCCAAGGAAGGCAAGCTTTATGGGACTTTCGGCTGAACCTCGACGCCATCCTGAGCTCAATCCTTTGATTGAGGACTGGCTCGAGAGGGAGCCCAAAACCCTAGCCAATATCTGCCACCGGGCCTCTATTCAAAGCCACCCGGAGAAAGTCCAACGCCTTCTTCACTACTTCATGGTAACTTACATTCAACCCCGCCTCAGGGAAACTAATTTCACCAATCCTCCCTATACGAGACCATCCATCCTTGGAGATTCCTTTGGGGGAACAATGGACGACCTCGCAAAACTCCACCTTGATATCATGGAGTTCCTAGTCGCTCCGGTTGTCTCCGTCCCCTCAAAAAGAAAGAGGCAGTCCTCCCCCCCCCAAACAAAAGATCAAAATCAAGTCCACCTCCTCTGAACCTAAACCCCTTCCTTCGTCTCATCCTCCCGCTCCTAAACGAAGACTCAAGACTTTTGCTTAACTAGAGGGAGTCTTAGATGAGCAAATGGCAGCCATTCGTCTTTTTGAAGTCGCCATAGAGAAGGAGCAGCTGGCCAAGAAAGCCCAAGCTGCAAAGGACGCCGAGGCTAGGGCGTCCTCAAAAGCGAAGCAGGTTTTGGCTCTTCCTCCTCCCCCTCCACCAAGGGTTGGGGACGCGCTAAAACAGGATCCGCTTCAAGCGAAAATTAAAGCCGACCTGGCGAAGCCCATGCCTAAGGTCGTAAGGGACGCTCCTCCCAAGCAAGTCTAGGCCAAGGACGCTGCTCCAACAGTAGTCGTGTGGACGACTCTCCTTTCAAGAAACCTCCTCCCTCTGCTTCGAAGGCTTCATCCCAAGTGAGTGCCCCAAAAGCAAAGCTTTGCACTCCTACTCCTCCTCCTCCTCCTCCCCCGTCTCCTCCTAAAGCTACATCTCCTCCTCCTTCTCCTCTTGTTGAAATCGATGAGGGAGAACATGTCCAAGGGATGCTCCCTGCGGAGGTCCCTCAAGAGTCGTTTGCTAAGACTCCTACTCCAGCCGCCCATGTGGAAGTGGGGGCATTTGGAGAAAAGGACGCTGAGATGGCTGAGTCATCACAACACCAAGAGGATGAGGCCTCACATGAAGAAGGACATCCTCAGGATGAGGACAACGATGATGAGGACGGCAACGGTGAGGACGCTGGTGATGATATGATTGTGATCGGCAATGGCTACAAGAAGAAGAGGTTGAAGAAGATTTTGGGGCCTCTACTATTTGATGCTGAGTTCCTGCGCTCAAACGACAGGACTGAATTCCTTAAGCGGCTTGAATTCCAAGGCTGAACGCACTTAGGGGCTGAGGCAGCGATTGTGGACCCTGACTAGGTGAAACTCTTCTACTCTCAATTCGAAGTTTCCGAGGTCAAGGGCAAACCACAAGGGACGTTCACTATCAACGACGACGAGTACTCAATTGTTGAGGGTACCGCCCATAACATGCTTGGCCTCCGCCTCTCACCTCATGAAGCCCTTCACGACTTCTTTTGCAAGAACTTTGGTCGGTTCAATCAAGAAGAGATCTTCGACCACATCTTCCAGGGAAAGCAGCCTCTAGCGAAGGACAGGGTAGCTCACGTGCTCTCCAAGATGGGAGTCCTTGCGCATCACTTGATTGTGCGCATGGTCGTCCCTCGTCAAGAGAAGATGTCCGTAGTCCAGATCACTGACAGCATTATACTGGACGCCTTCTTGAGATGACAGCCAATAAATCGTGCGAAAGTCGTCCTTGAGCACATGGGGAAGTGCACCAATAGCAAACATTCCCTCCCCTCCCCTACCCTTGTTAAAAGGATAACGACGCAGCAAGGCCTTTATGAGCACAAAGAAGAAAAAACGTTTGGCACCCATTGGGATGTCAGACAAATCATAGGGCCTCCCGTTGGCAAGATGAGGTATGATGAAGAGCTTCCCTTTGTTAGGAAGCAAAAGGCCAGAGAGAAAAAGGAAGCTGAGTTAAACGCTACTACTGCTGCTGAAGGCGCTGAAATTACTCAAGTTGTGGGGACGCCGGTTGAGCCAGAGGCTGAGAATTAAGAAGCTCCAAAGAACGCTCCTCATATGGCTGAAGGGTACTCCAACAAAGAACTGTTCGGGATGATGATTGACAACCAATGTATGGTCATCGATCTCATTCAACAGATGCATGAGACCCTCCTTTGTAACAACGAGCTGATGGAACGCTCTAATGACCTGGCTGCTCAAACCCTCAAGGCTCTCGGCAAGCATCCCTTGTGATCACGCCTCCCCGTCCAACCCTTAAAAATTATGTTTCTTTGTGTTGTTTTGAACATGTTATCTTTTGAACTCGCTTGTGAATGTTTGTAATAACCGTATGTTAGTTACTTTTATACTCTAACTCCTTATGAATGACATTCACGGCTATTTGCTTTTCATTGTGTCTAAGTGTTCCTCCCTCTAGTTATGACTTTATGCTGCCATGATTTATGACTTGTTCTCCTTTTCGATAATGCCAAAAGGGAGAAGAATAGTTTTGCACAGATGCGTTTGTTTTTATAAGTTATCATAGAAACCATGTGTTTAGGGGGAATTTCGGCCAAGTCCAAAGGACACTAGTGCAATAATAAGTTAGGACGCACTTGAAAAATGTTTGCATGCTAATCTTCGTCAAAAGATGCTAAAGTGTAGTTCTTCATGCTAAAAGCTTTATTTGTGTTCGCATTGTTTAAAGAGTTTGTCATCATCAAAAAGGGGGAAATTGATGGGACGATATTAAGGACGTCAGTCTCTAATATCTAAACAATAATGAAAGACCCTAGTTTTGATAATGACAAACTCAATGGTATTTAATGTTTGTCCAAGTGCTTATATCAGGTATGTCCCAAGGACGCCCACGAGTGAAAAAGGACAACAAGTGAACGAGAGCCCCTAAGCAATAGGGACGCACTCCATCAAAATATCCAAAGTTGAACAAAGAATGGAGTCCCTGCAAGATAGGACGGCGTCCTCATTAAGAAGGGACGCGCGCCTAAATCATGCAGAAGTTCAAATTTCAAACCAAAGCCGCCCTAACATGATTACATCATAATCGTCCGTAGTCCTCAAAAGGAAGCTTCCTATATCTGGGCACGTCCGAATACTTCCAAAGAAGTCGCTTGCTAGAAGATGGTCCCCTGACTACGCGAAGGCTTCCCAAGCGGTGACAAAGTTGAGTTCCTCAAGATGCAAATCGCACCGTTGAAGGAAGACGACAGATCTTGCAGTAAACTCAAAGGACGCTACAGGACAAAAGCCACTACCGCTATAAATACCCCTCAAGGGTTATGCATAGCGGTGTGGACTTGGAAAATTTCTCTCAAGCTCACTTCCGACGCATTCAAGTTCAAGAAGATCAAGTGAGCTTGAATAGAGAGAAGAAGAAGTCCAACCACATCAAATCCTAAAACAAATCACAAAGAGTTAGAAAAATAGTTTGTCTCTCACGAAGTATTGTGAGAGACGTGAGTGTTTAGCTACCTTATAGAAACGAGTGTTAGGTTACATGTTAGGCTAAAAGGAGAAGTTACTAGTGAGACTAAGGATGCACACTTAGCTCAGAGAACTGTAACCGCTCGCCTGTACTCTGTAAGGACTCACTCTAAATAAGATAAGGACGGCTATTCGAAAATCCTCCTCGTAGGTAGAGGTTTACCCATAAGACTAGTTGGTCTTAGTGGGGTTCCTTTATAAGTCCCTGAGTCATTTATCTTATTTGTTTTACCGCTTAAGTCTTTTATTTTTGCTACAATTAAGGACGCCCTTAACTCTGTTAAGGACACCCACTCAACTGACTTACGATCCAACAAGCTAGAATTCAAGATAGTGTATATAGAAATGTGTACAGGATCTGTTTGCATTTAACATTTAACTAGTTTAATCCCCGTACCATATACGGGTAATGCGATTAGAAACCCAATTTATTTAGATATGTAACGTCAATAATCACGTTAAAAATATATGATTATATATATGTACCTTCGTATTATAATTAGCGTTTTTTACCAATAGTAAATCAACTCATAATATATATATATGTTGGATTTGTTAAAAAATTACTTTACGATAAATATCAAACTTTATTAAATAATAATATTTATATGAAGATTACAACTAATTCTTGGTAAGGGATAATTCATAATTTTTCGGATAATTTTTAATTTTCAGCAATTTTTACGGGATAAGATTATATGAGATTCTAACTACCTAATTAATATAGAGGAGAGCGTCCAGCTGATTATTTTTATCAAATCATATATATTTATCTTTCTATTTTGATTATTGTTTTTTTATATACGCAAGGGCCCGTTAATTATGTTATTAAAGATTTGACATGTGACGCAATTTTTTTTAAGACTTTGTCTCCGTTTTATATTATAGATAGTATGGATATCTAAAAAATAATAATTTTTTAAAAAAAGCCCCGGTGGGGGCTTACAGCCGCCAATTGTACAGTTGCTCAATAGTCCCAACTAATATATATATTGTGGATTTCATCAAAAAAAAAAATCTATATATTGTGGATAGAATGCATCCAAGTATCATAAATTCATAATACACCTCATACGTACGTACAGTAATTCCCACACTAGCCTATATACGTACGTACACGAATTCATATCATCTTCACTTCTCCTCCAACTCTAGCTAGCGCACGTACGTACTGAGGACTCCTTGTTGCTCCAAGGTCGGGCTGCATCATGGTCCATGGACTCCTACTGAGGACTCCTTGCTTACCAGCTACATCCAAACTCACGGCAAAGGCCAATGGCGATCTCTCCCCAACAACGCCGGTAAGCAACCTTCCCTATCACCTCTTAGTTCTTACGTACTGATCCATGCATGTTTTATATAGCGAGCTAGCTAGGTTTATCCATCATAAGTGAATATATGTTTCGATCGACGACCCCAGATCGATCTCGTTCTCGCACATGCATTCCAAATATAGTGCGTAAATTCGTCGACTCTCGTGACGTTTATATGTTCACTTAGTTTATTTAAACAGTCTTCCAAATCGATCATTCTACGAATTTAATTTATAAGTACTAATTCACTATATACATATATGTGTGACGATCATGTTGTTCTTGATTAACCTATATATGTTCTAAGCAAGCATGTTCTCATATACAACGTGAATGTTGATGTACGTACGTCATGTTCAATAATTATGAAATATAGGTCTATTGAGGTGTGGGAAGAGTTGTAGGCTAAGGTGGATGAACTATTTGAGACCGGACATAAAGAGAGGCAACATAACTCCGGACGAGGACGACCTCGTGATAAGGCTGCACGCATTGCTAGGCAACCGGTGGTCCCTCATCGCCGGCAGGCTCCCGGGCCGAACCGATAACGAGATCAAGAACTACTGGAACACCCACCTCAGCAAGAGGCTCCGGAGCCAAGGAACCGACCCCAATACCCACAAGAAGCTCTCGGACCTCGAACCAACCCCGCCCAAGAGAAAAAAGACCCCACCAACTAATAATACCAATAAGAGCAAGCAGACCAAGGGAAAGGCTAATGGTCGGGCGGCGGCCGAGAGACCGAAAGCAGTGCTCCACCTCCACCAGCCGAAGCCGGTTCGGTTGACGTCATTGCCGCTCTCGATGAGCAGCAGCAACGCCAGCTTCAAGAGAAGCTTCACCAGCGTGTCTCCGTCGATCAGCAACGCCTCGGGCGGTGGTGTGCCCGTGGCGCCGCCCTGCGATCTGCAGTTTGGCCGTTACGATGGCCATGGGATGACCTCGTCTATGATGATGATGAATGATCATGAGGGGGCTGATGGTGGGCCCGGGGTTATGATTGGGTCGACAGTGAAGGAGGAGGATGACGTGGCGGGTCTGGTGGTCCAGGAGCACCCGCCTGCTGCATCGGACCAGAGCACGCTGGACCGGCTCTACGACGAGTACTTGCAATTGATCAAGGCGGATGATGATCATGGTCATGGCCTTGATCTTGATCTTGATCTTGATCTGGACGGTTACCAAGCGCGGGAATTGGATTCGTTCCTTGAGTCTTTGCTATCTGATTAATCAATCATCATAATCAAAAAAACCAACGTACCCAAGAAAATTAATAGTGCTATATAGATACGGTAATATAGTTTAGTTAATCAATATCTATTACTATATACAAAAGCGGAAGCAAATTTCGCCACCATATTGCACCACATCACCTTTTATTAAATTAGTAAGTTAATTTTTTTTCCCACCTTATTAAAATCCTCTAAAAAGTCTATCAAACTATTTCTACTTATCTATTTATCAATCATTAACTATTATATTGATACGTTATACGTATCTATCTAAAATAATGATAATTTATACCATATTACAGATATATGTTATACGTATCTATCTAAAATTTTCTATTTCAATCATAGTGAAATAACTATTATATTGATTTGTGATCTCAATATGTTTACCTATTCAAGTGATATATAAACAATACATTAAATTTATAAAGATAATAATACATTACATTTTTTCCACTATATTTTAGGAGGAAATTGATTGTAATTAAATAACAATATATATAAATATAAAATATTATGCAACATACTATACTAATATATTAGATTATGCATGCAAACCAAGTTAATTTGTTTATCACATTCCCATACTATACTAATATCAAGAAAAAATATATAATATTATAATTTATAATTGTGAGATC